>JBCFXI010000624.1:0-129643 GCA_038496175.1 Ampulex compressa | reverse complement strand
ATATATACGAGCATTATTCAATGCTCGTATAGACCACAACACTCTCCGATTAAAAAATACAGCAACTCTGTTTAATTTAAAAAGCGATAAAATTTCTGTACAACACGAGTCTATTTTATTCTCTGAAATCCTCTGTTCAAAAGAGTTAAGGGCACGCGCGCGTGTTGGTATTCGGCACGTCACAACGAATATGGGGGAAAAATATTTTGGTGCAGATATGCCGGGAGGTTTCTTTCCTTCTTTTTTTTTCTTTCCATTTTCAAAGACGGTTGTTGGCATGCACGCGCGGTCTTCCGTTTTGCGATGCAGTTATTCCTTCTCTTCCCCACTATCCGCGACACACGCACACGCCTCTGGCGTACGTATGCCGGCCACGTATCCACGTTGCGCACACACGCGCCCCGCGCTTCTATAAATAAATGCATTTGCTGTTCTAATCTGCCCTGGGCCCGCGTCGTTGCAGCCAGACAAAGGGCGATATCAGAAAATCGTTGCGAAACCCAGCGAAACCGAGCGCGCTCGCTTTCGTTTACGCCCGAAAAACAAGGTGCAGAGAGAAATACGGCGCGTGTCCGGGAGTACCAACGATTTTCGCCATAATCGCGAATTAGAAAATCGCCAGGACTCTTTGGGCTCCAACTGCACAACGCAACCGACGGCAGATGCGTAGAGCTTAATGCCACGCGGTTTCGCGTCCCGAGCACTGCGCTCTTCTCGTAATGTTATACCCGCGAAAAATAGACTGGGGCCAGAGTGAGCAAACCGAACCGAAAGCGGCAAAGCGATCGTAATCGGACGTGTCTATCGAATCTACGCTCGGCGCTTTTAGGTTCGCCGCGAATCGCGCCACGAGAGAAACGGATACGACTGTTTGTCGATAGTGGAATAGGAGTTTCACGAAGCGATGGCCACTACCGATTACCGATATATGTGCTGGGTTGTTTAATAAGTACGCGAAGCGCTGTCTATTCGTCAACAGTGGAACTAAAACTTCGACGTCATTTTAGTATTTCACGTTTCAGGAGAAACTCGACCGAAATTTGGATAATTCTTTGGAATATCTTAAATAAAGTTTCGGGTTTCAAAAAGCTGTGTGCACAGTGGGTGCTGCACGCGACAAAAACACATTCGAATACGACGTTGTCAGCAACGTTCGGAGCGTTTTTCTTAACTTTTACAGTCTTTTTAGCTTAGAGCCTTTAACTCTTAGTTGAACTTTTTAGTTCAAAGTCTTAAATTTGAGTACACTAAAAAACATTGGTTTAATGTTTAGGCCCAAGGTTTATTCGGTCCAGGAGTAAATCGGACCGAACATCATTTACTGACCCTTGGTTTAAAGTCTTTAACTTTTAATGTCATTTTCACAACTGTAAGTCAGTTTTTCAATTGCAATTCCGCGAACTTATCGAACAACCTAGTATATACGATCCGTGTTCCGCCCCCTTGGCCAGGTGGAACTTCCAACGCTGTTGCACAATGTTGCACAATTACTACGCGTCTGCATTGGAATAATGGTCCCGCATAAGCTAGCAGACCTAATATTTGCGCGCCGAATAACTTTCTCTTTCAAGTTCATCGTCGAGCGAGCGCGCGCTTGTACGTGCCGCCTCCCTACACCAAACCTCGCGTCGTCGCGCGACGGTGGAAGTTTCGCCCATCTAATCGCCGAAATACCGACACGTGTATATTTCCCTCGCGGATGATCCATCCTACGCGTATCTCGATTTCGCATCCGATTAGCCGTTGTCCAAGAGAGGAACGTGAATGAAACGCTATTTCGAAGGCCTTCCAAGTGGCGTGCTTATTTTAGTCGACCGCTTTGATCACCATCGAGCTTCTTATACATTGTTTTCTCCGAACAGAAGACACATTGTGCGCGCTCGAGCCCCTGCGAAATCGTATCTCGCACGGCGATCGAGCAAAATCACAAACTCTCGCCCGCTGCTCGTCGAAGAAGCACTCTCGAAACCTTTACACAACAATTGTGGCCATCGATCTCACGTGTCCTTTGATTTTTTTTTATCCACTTTCAGCACAGATCGCTGATCTCATTTAACCTAGGATCTACTGTGTTTAAGATGGGTTCCACAACAATCCACCAGAGCTCTAATATACGCATCACATGGAAAAAAATTCCTGATTGGCGGGATTCGAACCCGCGTCGCCCGCGTGGAAGTCCGACACTCTATCCACCACACCACCGCAGCTCTACCATCGGTTTTATCCACGGAATATCGTATAATTAGGATTACCTGCTGATAAAGCAGTTCTTGTGCGAGGATATTTGCAATGTCGACTGGGTCCATGGCGGCGGCTGCCATAGCTCGACGTATCGGTTATTCGTTCAATGTTCGTTTTCGTCGTCGAAAATGAGGGAAGTGCGGGATGGGTGGGTGGGTGGGAGGGGCAAGGGGGGAGAAACTCGGAGGTGTATCGGGAAGTAAGTCGTGGGGATAAAGACGAGCCTGTCGTTTTTCGTGGTTTCGTTACGGGGGGAGGCGGGGAAACGTGATATAAAGTAATTTCAGTCGATCGTTCGTTCGTGAGAAGATCGTTCGGACGTCGGTGTGCGCTTCTCTCTCTCCCTCTTCTTCTCCTCGCTCTTTCCCTCTCTCTCTTTCCCTCTCGCTCGCTCGCTCGCTCTTTCTCTATCTCTTTTTCTCCCCTTTAGCTCTCCTCCCTTACGCGTTCTTTTCTTCTCACTATCGAAGAGTTCGTCACTACTGCGTCCACCACCGACGCCTCTCTTACACTGAGCTCTCCCGACGCCGCTCTTCGTGACCATACGCGACGAGGAAACCTATCCTAAAAATAACCTTCGAATTTCGAGTATGTGCGCTTGACAGAGCGAGAAAGAGATAGGGTGGGAGGGCCGGGGGGGAGGGAGGAAGAGATTTCCGCGCCCTCGTAGTTTTTGCATGCATGGACCATTGACCGCCGGTCTCTTAGTCATTTTCCTATTATCGTACTGTATTTTTAACATTCGCTCCATAATATCTCACGAAAGAATGCGTTCTCAAGCGGCGTTCCTCGGCACAAGCGATCCTCGGTTTTCTCAAGGTGCTAATTACGCGAAATATTAACGCTGAACCTACCAGCTACTTTCTGGATATATTTATGTGTACCGCGTATACCCTTAACTCATTATATGACGAATACGAACCTAAAAAATTGCAGTGACTAATTCATTTCGTACAACAAGTAGAGGAAAAATATTTTTATCGGGTGTGTAACTTTTATGAGTTGGTACAACATTTAGGTATAATAATCAAAACTAAAAGTACCGCTGCTTGGGTGGAAATAAATGAAAAAAATTCAAGCGTCCTAAAAAAGGGACGATGGTAAATAATGGGTTAAAAAAAGAGATGACGATAAACCGACAGAATGATTCATAGTCTGTGGATAGAATCATAGAAAATCTGAAAAAATGCTCGATTACGAAGTACAGCGATTTTTCTAAGAAACGACAGACCGGTCATTTTGACCGCTTCGCTGGGTTCAGAATTAATGCACGGTTTGGAATATTCACTTTTTATATCACGCTACAGGACAGATGTGATCGCGGGAATAGAACAAAAACGTTTGTTCGAACGTCTACGATACAGAGTAGTTCTCGGGAAAACCACTTCCGAATGAGATAATCGAAACCGACTACTTCTATAGCTATTCTCTCTCCGCGAGATAAATCTGGGCGTTCCTTCGGTCGCGATTAGTCGATGGACTGAATTGTTAGCTCTACAGTGCCAATACTTTACCGATACGTTATCTTGGATTTATCCTAGTATACCGCGGCTTTCATTGGTCGTCGCGGGTTTTTATACGTTGCATAAACGTTTAGAGAGTAAACGAAATGTGTAAGTGGCACAGATATCGTGCTTCGATGATCAGTGCTTCGAATTGGTTTAGGTCCGTATTTAGCCACAAACAAGTACTTCCACGATGTAAATAATGCTTGGTTACGTGCGTGGATTTGATTCCAGTATCGAAGTCTTTCCGAATGTAACGAACAAAAGCGCGTACTGTAGATATCGTCAAAGCGAACCTAAGAATACGTTATGTTCTTCCCTTAAATAATTTCGTGCGCTACTCGGTTAAACAGATGTTTACGCAGAGCCATCCTCGAATAGTTTCCGAGAAAAGGATTGTGTAAAAAGTACGCCATCTAAAGAACGAAGTAATTCAAGAACAGTATAGAGGTGGGGCAGAAATACACGTAGCAAACGCATCACGACGCGGAGAGCACTTTCCTGTAAGACGTAACGAAGCGCGGCCGAAGAAAATAAAGAGGCTAATTTATTCTAAGCCTCATATCCGATCAGCGGTTTTCCCCCTATCCGTGAAATCCCGTATTGCGCGGCAGTTTGTAGTCTTAATTAGCGCGACTTCTAAGTTTAACACCTGTAGAGCGTCGGGCTCGTCGTCGGTTTCCCGCGAATCGTCGACTTGGAAGCGCGCCAAGCACTTCGCCATAAAGGATTTCGGGTATTAAATATCTCGGGCTTGAAGCCGATTAGACGAATTAATATTTGAACGAATCGCGTTTGAGGGCCCCTTAACGCGAAAAGTACCAAGCCATCGAACGACCAGTCAGGCATCTCTTAACCCTTTCCAGCTCAAATTATTGCTCTTTAGTAAGGAAATTAAATTTGGAAGAAAAACGATTTAGGGGTACTCCATTAGTAGAAGCAGATTGCATGGATGATGCCAAATTACATCGTTGAGCTGGAAAGGGTTAATGAAAAAAGGGAAATGTACAATCCTGTGGTGGGAGATTTTCTAAGATTTCCCACGATTTCATTGCAGCCCCTGGAGCATTATACCGATCTATTCGCATTTCCCCTTTGTCCGCTTTCTCTTTAACCCATTATATGTCAAAGCCACGTGCAAACCTAAAAAATGCACTGATTAATTAATTTCCTATGGTAAGCTAATCAGAGAACAAATATTTTTATCGAGTTTGTTACTCTTATAGTAAACGGTACAACATTTAGGTAGGACAACCAAGACTAAAAGTCCCACTGCTTAGAATAATTAAAAAAAACAAGTGTGCCAAAAAAAGGACGGTGGTAAATAATGGGTTAAAGGCACATGGGGTACGTCTTAATATATCTGCTGAGCGGCCGCCACTTTTAGTCTTAAGAGCGACTCCTCTTCGCTTTACAACGAAACGTTTTTCCTCAGAGATCATCCAGTACGTCGTCCCGACATCCCAGGAAGTTTCCTGGCGACGTCGTACTTCTTGCGCGGCTAGAGAAGCCGAGGAGCTTGTTTATCACGCTGAACGTTTCCAGGATGTGGCCACTGCCGTCTATCGCCTCGTTTAAATGCGCGTTGCGGCGCTACGACAATTATCCTTTTTTTTCCACATAAATATACCTCGTTCGTCGGTGATATTAAGACGCCCGAGGAAGGATCGCAACCGAGATCGTTCTCGATGGACGATACGCGCTGGGCGCCAATTAAATTTGCACGTTCCATTTTAAGCGGTCGGCCCGATAACCTCTTCGCGGACGATGGGCGTGTATATGCGTTGATCGTGGAAGCATGGAAACGAATGATAAGTTTCTACACGACGTTCGAGGAAGATGATCGTTATAACCGAAAGACGTACATACACGCTCGATATATAATGATCAATGATAACAATGACGAAAGGTTTGTATATGCGCCAGATCGAAGCTTTGGTGTTTAGCTCGCGCTTTCGTTCATAGCGCGATATTGAAACTTTAGTTAACCACTTTACACTCGTGTTCTTCTTTTTCTTCGCAAAAATTGAATTGAAAACGTCAGGTTTTTTCATTTTCTATCTAAAGAATTTACATAATTTTAAAATGGTTTGGTTAAATGAAAGTTGAAAATGAAAGGCAGGAGCAATAAAAAATCGCCTCGAAACGCGCGAGCAGTGCTCAGGTTGGCGCTTTACGATACATCCGCGAGCACTGTTCGTTCAAAAGCGCGAAGTGGTGAATTTCGCACGCAATGGAGCAAACGAATGTTTATGTTAAACGCGCTATTGAAAAGGAACAGGACTTTATTAACCTTTCGAGTGACATAGCTGACATACCTCATCTACAATTTGACACAACCGGAACGCCATAGACGATATGGCGCGCGATGAGAAACGCGAGCGCATAATTTCAAGCCACTATCTCTACAGGCGATTCGATTCTACTCGACCGTGAACCGTTCCACCCATAAAGGGTTAACATCGATTCCCTTGCTCGCCTGCAAATCGATGGAGGATCAATGCGGGGCCAGGACGGTTTTTCGATAAACGATTTAAGGCAAGCTCACCCTATTTCAACGCGACTACCGCGGGGCAGGAAACCGCCGCATAATTGGAATACCGCGTTATGAAAAACCTGTTCCCCTGTGCGTCATTCGGAAACGGACGGAGCACGGTGTGTGTGCCGTTTGCCGAACACGAGATGGACATTCAAAACCAGCTTATCTTGCCATGATATGAAAACATATGGCAGCCAGATTACAATAAACAATCGCCGTGTTTTACCAGCCGGGAGTTATCGGGGAATTTTCAAACATCAAACACGACTTGGGAGGCGTGACCTGCCCGTGTGGCAGGCAGAAAACCGTTTCGTTACCATCCGAGAATTAGCCGAGCGATCGATGGTGCACGGCCGTCGCCACATCGCTGTCGATCAGGAGGACATTTTACGCAGAAACTCGCCGCTGATAGTATCCGACGATAATCCTAGCATCCGTAGCCTCTTCCTTCCCGTTTTATCGCGCTGGTCACGATATCGCATGTCCCTACGTGCCCGGCGGATTAACGTGGAAATAAATATTTCCTCGAAATTCGCCGCCGACTGCCGGCCGCGCTGTACCCTCGCGTACATCCTAGGTATTAATTCAACTATACGGCCACCCTTCCCCCTCGATCATCCGTCTCGTTTCGACCCACGCATCAATTTCGGATTCCAGGAACTGCGAGCATAGTTCCCGGCCCCGATAAGAATGCTGGCCGCCCCATTAACGGGAAATCATAGCGAGCCGTGATATCCCGACGTTTCGAACGATTACACCGCACTTGCATCATCATCTCCGTGCGATTTGCTCGGAGGTCTGCGTGCAAAGGAGGAACCAACGGTGCGTGCGTAGTTCTGCAAACTTGCAGCTCGCGGAAATTATTTGCATTCTTCCTGTATTCAGCCTATCGACCGTATAGAATTTCCACGAGGATCGCATAATGCCTATAACATACTCGCAGGATTTATCATTTCTTTTTTTTATTAACTCTGATCGTTCAATTTGAATCCGTTGCATAATAACAGTAGATAACTTTGTCGGGAGCAAATCGTTACATAATATTCGAAGAACGCTTCCGACGATGTTTTACCCCCCGGTTTTTGTTTCGTAGAAGTAAACGGGATAATAAGAACCCACGGAGCAGAGTAGTACGCGATCGAGGCGTTTGCCAAACGTCCGTAGATACCAGTAGCGATCAAAGAGGCGTCCGTCGGATCCTAGAGATTTCGAATTACTCCTGTTCGTGGAATACATCCAAGATCGGCGCGGCAGACTTTCGTGTAATTAAATGCCTTCGACGAATCACAGGACGTCAAAATTCCGGACCAAGATCGTCGGAGCGCGCTCAACCCAGTCCAGCTAGCGGCTCAAGGCCGTTTTCTCGGTAAACAAATTGCGCTCAAGGGGCATCCACTCGATTAACACTCCGGATTTACCGTCGCACCGTATTAGCACTAATCGCACCCCACGAAATAAGGAATATCGATTTCCTCCTAAGACCATTATCTCGATCAGCCACGGTACCGCGGTCCGACATCGCCGCGCAATGCTTTTTTACATCGCCCCACAACCTTGCGGCCCGAATACGTGCGCGCGGTAAATCGCGGTAAAAAGTCTCTTCCAAGATCGGGATCTTTGGTTGCGCACAATGCTGGATCCACGGCGCGCACGTATATACGCACACTTCGCTCTCCGATTTTCCTCGCTCCGTTTTCCCGTTTCACGTTGTCCAATCGTGACGGCGGCTATTACGCGGTAAATAATAACGCAATTACGTCGTCGCGAACGGAGAGCGCTATCGCGGCGCGCAACGCGCGCGCACGCACACAAAAAAAAGAAACGAACGGCCAGACCACACCACTGCCAATGAGCATAGCCTTGGATAACAAAGGAAACCTACGGCGATCTCTCTTTCTCCCTCTTGCTCTCCCCCCCATCTCACTCTCTCTCTCTCACTCTATCCTATCTCTATCTCGCTTCTCCGCGAAGAGCAGGGACACGGCGGCGCACCACTTCGCGTTTCTCGCTGCAAAAGCCGTTTTCGTGCGCTAAGCCGGAGCTCGAAAGCGCAACCTTTTAACGATGCAAACACGCCGCCGACGATGCCGCAGCCGTCAGGAGGGAACAAAGAATGTAAACATGATAACGGAGACCGTGTGATCGAACCACACATGACTTTTCCATTTGTCCGTATTTTCCGAGGAAGAATACGGCGGAAGTAGACGGAAGATAACCACACTGTTGACGTGATTTCAGCCTATTTTTTTTTTCTACTGCGTCGCTCTCCAGGCGGAGGAAACTTGTTGGGTATATTTGGAAGTAAGTTTCAGGCAGGTTTCCCGAAAAACTTGCGAAACGCGCGATTATCCTCGGAGGGCCACCGCGTGTATGTTGCAAGGAAATTGCGAATGACTATAAGGTTTTACGCGCGATACTCGGTATATATGTCACATATGCAAATGTATAATGCGACGTATTTCGCGGAATATTATCAACCGTTCAACGTCAATAACTTGCAAGCGCACAATTTGCCTTGAGTAATTTGTAAAAACTCACGTACATGGGAAAAGCCACGTGTATGGAATTGATTGGAAAGAGTCTAAAGTACGCGCATCGAGGAAGAACAAAAGTCGTGCACGTCGACTGTCGGAGAATACAAGATAACAAAGACGTTAGAAAATAAATTAAGGCAGCTCTACTCTCGCTTCAACCTGACCGATAATGCCGCATCGAATTTTGGGAAACCACCATTATTTACTTTGACGTATTTACTTATAGATCGGTTATACGATTGCTTTAAATTATACAATAAGCCTTAAAAGAGATATAATGTTATCCATTGTACTCTTACTCTCTTAAAAACAAATCTCGAAGGTTCCATTAAACGTGCAAATAATCATTTCGAACGTAAATAGTATAAGCGCAGTAGAAGATATGGCATAAGTCTTGGATGGAGAGCTATCGTGCATAAATGGTCGCCTTATTATCTCCGATACTGCCCAAAAATGGCAACAATTTTGCAGATCGAACTCACCTCGACCGTCACCACACTCCACGACCTCGTGTTTGTTCACGAAACTATCGGGGGATCGCTCAGGGAGTCCAACCTAACCTCAACTGATCGTGTTTCCTTTCACAGAATCGTACCGAAGCGTTCTTAACGCGATTCCAGCAATGGCATTGACGTCACACGGCTTATAAAGCCAGGAAACATCGTTACGGCCTTGCGGCGAATTTCGATAGATATATAGATATCGCGAGAAAAGGAGGCAGGAAGAGTGCTTGTACGTATGAACAACGACCGCACTCGACGGCAGCCGTAGTGACACTGACAATGCTTCTGTCATCGCGCTATCACCACATGGTCGCTCGGCCAGCCTCGGCCTCGCCACTTCGGCGATTCTCGGATGCGCTCGGCTCCTTTCTCGAGAGGATTCGTAAGAGGGCCGACTGAGAATCCTCGGGAGCGTCGAGGAAAATAGGATAGGATAGAGAGAGACGAAAGGCGCTGCATTAGCAGGGATAAAGGATGACTTCATTCGTGCCCGAAGATACGTTAAGCTGTTTTCAAACCGGAATAGATAAACGAAAGTTCCGACTTATTTCAAAGGTAGGAGGAAAGATGACGCTCGTCATATTTTCATGCCGATACTTTTTGGAATATTGCAAGTAAAACAGAAAATTGGTACCGATACGACGTGTCCTCTCGTATTCTCAGGATAATATACTTTATATCATTCTTATTTATACGCGTGGCAGGATTGTTGGAATTGTCGAAGGCAGCGAATTATGAAACTTTTCATTGCCGCTACTGCTTTATTCCTCCCACGACGTGAAAAAAGTCTAACTATTATATCAAAATCTATAGTGCAGACACGTCTATGCTAGTCGTGTCGGCACAATCTGATTACTAGGCGCCAGCACAACGTGACTCACAGGCGCAATACCAGAAGACTGCGATTCATCTTACTAAGAAATTCAAAATCGGGCACGCGCTATTGCGTCACTTAATTCAGTTCCTTTATAGTAATCACACTATTCCGGTGACCAGCGTGACTTTACTGTTTTCAAATCGTTACCCGATGATTTTCATAATTCGAAAGTTCCATTCGTTTGGAATCCAGGATGTGGTATTACCAAATTCACGGAAGAGCTCTAGAAAATTCAAAATTCGAAAGACCACAGGTTTCGTTTGCGACCTGAAAAAATTAGCGCGTTGCAACGATCAGACCGTGGAAAAATATTAATGGAAATCATGGTTAGTACTGTAATGCCAGTCCTCTTTCATATCTCATTTAAATCGCCCCGACGTCACGGGCTCTTTAGACTGTATCTAGGGCTCTTAATTGAAGTCTGGCCTTTCCTGCGGCTCGATTAACGATTATCATTGAGAACAGCACTCCGTTGCCGGTCGCACGCCGCCCTTCATCCTGAACACCAATCTTGAGCGTTTTCAAACAAACATACTCTATAATTGTCCCACGAGGTGCAGCGATATTTTTAGGAGCTCGAAGTTTCGAGGCATCGTGCGGGATAAAACCTTATGTAGAACATTTTTCGGAAGTTTAGTTTACCAAAAATTACCTTGGACGACGTTTTAATGTTACTCATATGCTAGGTTGTTCCATAAGTTCGCGGAGTGCCGGTTATTCGTGAACAGTAGAACTAAAGCTTCGATGTCATTTTAATATATCATGTTTCAGAAGATACTCGACCCAAATTTCAATATTTATTTAGCAATGTTTTAAGTAAAATGTTGGGTTTCAATAAGCTTTGTTCACACAGTGGGTGCTGCATGGAACAAAAACCACATTCGAATACGACTTTGTCAGCAACAATTGGAGCCTTTTATAACTTACTTAAAATACACTTTTACAATTATAAATTAATTTCTCGATTTCCGCTCCGCGAACTTATTGAACAAGCCAGTAAGGGTTTGTCAGAAGCACCCATATTGCTCATAATGTCAACCGAAATACTTCGGACTAGGCTGACAGTGTTCGATAAACACCGAGATAAGAGGCAGAGTGCCCCGGCTCAGCGTTTTTAACGGGAAAGCGAGAACAAAGGCCGGCACGATGCTGCAGAGTCACGATCAGAGGTGAACGACACAAAGCAAATGGCTTCCCCGGGTAATTTTGGAAATTCCAAGAGGCGTCAGCGCCATGTCCTCGACTCGTGAAAGCGGCATATAAAATTACGTTTATGGCTCTCTTGAAACCTAATTCTTACGCGGTCGTCTTACATTGTACTCATACATCAAGTGTGCCTCGACATCGTGCCATTTGCCATCGATACTTCGCAATGATCACGTGCACGTGACCGAGAAATTCTTATTTTTTTTCTTCTTCTACTTCTCGATATCAGGAATGAGCTGTTTACACTGGAATTAAAAGTCTACGTTTGCGCGTACCAAGGTGAACCGTACGTGTACATTAGAAAAAAATATAAAAGGGTGGAATGTCGATAGATCAACGTAACCGTCTATACTCTATAATATACCGAGAAAATGACCGCGGAAAATGCACACAGAGCTTAGCAATGTTTTAGCGTTAAAAAATCTCATTGGTGTCTCACCACGCATTCTGAAATAAAACCTGAACGTGAGAGCTAAAATGTGAGATGGCTGGCGCGTCGCAATGATTTTTCGACCGCAAATATTCAAAGCGATATTTCTTGTTAAATCGACGCGATAAACCTTGCATTCACCGCGAGATGTAATTAAGGTGCACTCCGCAGTTGCGAAATCGAGTTAGCGATCGTTCGATCAAAACTTACGTCTTGATTCTGGAAACTGATCGGCGGTTTATTCCGCGGTACTGGTTTTTTAACGCTCGGATAGTGATCGCGTAATCGATCTTTCCCGATGCAAAGGTATAAAGGCGCATTGCGAAACCGACGGTCCACCTCAAGGGCATCTAATCGCTTGCATTTCGCCGTGGATGATCGATTAGCACGGAT
The DNA here is from genome assembly GCA_038496175.1 of Ampulex compressa. Taxonomy (NCBI): domain Eukaryota; kingdom Metazoa; phylum Arthropoda; class Insecta; order Hymenoptera; family Ampulicidae; genus Ampulex; species Ampulex compressa. Next base: position 117,415 of record JBCFXI010000624.1, on the reverse strand, counting down.
TTACTGGTATATCTCTCACATAACTCTGCGCCATCTTTATAGCGTGGAAGCACCGCGATCATGATAATCGGCGCCAGAAAACTGTTGCAATAATCGTGTAATTTCGACTAAATGAGTAAATATCATTCCATCGGACGTTCGTCAGTTTCTGCCGTTTTTTAATGAGGGATAGAAAATTTTAGCCAAACTATAACACTGCGCTCACCATTGCTCTAGCGCGAACTACGTTTTAACGTCTGAGACGCGCAGCTTGAATTCGTATTGAATATCAGTGGTTGCGATTATATGGCAATTATTGTACCGCCGGCTCCAATGATTGCAGAAAGAAAAAAACCACGCTTGGAAATCACGCGATCTTGTATCCACCTGATATCTTCAAGGTTGTTCGATTGCGGGCAATCATCCGCGAAATCAATCACGATTTGCACATATTTGCACTCACAAATTCGCGGGAAACGTGAATAATCTCGATATCAAACACACTTGAGTAACTGCAAACGTGTCACAATGCGCATGCGCGTTCATGCGCAATTTACTTGCAGCCCACATTATAGATAAATGGCGTACTTTCATTATTTAGCTAATAACGAACGAATGCCAGTTATTTCATCTATCTTTTCCATTATGACGACCTTGTTAGACGAATAAAATGTCCTAGTTAGATATGCAGGATTGTAAGGACAAAGGATAGAACGGAGAAAAAGATCCAGGGACGTGAAGAAAACGCTCTGAGGGCACAGCGGTCCGTGAATTCCTAACTAGTGACGCAATCACGAAGGCATTTCCGACTGGTTGCACTTCGGCAACCACTTGGATGGGAATACCTACATAATCGCGTACATAATGCGGCGGACTCGAGTCTGCGTCCCTTTCTTCCGAGGCTCCTTTCTTTTTATGGCCCATCCACTTTGTAGCCCCATTTGTACATAAAACATTTATTGGCTCCGCACGTGGTGTTGCGTCATCATTCCAGGGCAAAAAGTGCAATGTACAATAAATCACATCGATATGCAATAAATATACGGATCTCAACATTGCTTTCACAATCGTTAATCGCTTCTGGGATGATTAATTACTTCTGCAATGATTACTATTCAATAAAAGACGGTCGATCACTCTGATGCCAGAGCATTATTTTATTAAAAAGATATATACATATATATCTTTGGTATATAAATATAAAAAGATATATACATATGGATTTATAAATATCATAGGTTTTTATACCGCTGGAATTTCGGGCGTTTTATATTACAATAACATGCTTAACGTCGTAGCACCTCAAAAGGAACCCACGTCCCTTTGTGTCGCGTTTGAATCCTAGCTTGGTGTCTGTCTACAAACACTTTCAACGAAATTGGATACGTTTATCCCATATATCATGAGCGCAGTAAAAGGGCCTCAAAAGTTCTACGACCTTTTAAACGAATACTCCCCTTTAAGGACACCCATCACCCTGAATGGTTGGAGCACTTTATCATTCCATCGTATTTAGAATGGGCGTCAGTTTTTTGAGTAGCATTTTATACGCTTCGAAAGTGATTCGTCCATTTTTCTTGGCCCTCGTCGGTGGGTCTATTTATGAAGAAAGTAAATTAAGGGTCCTTTGTCGATAACGATGACATCAAAACGAGACTCTAAGATTCTCTTATCAAAAACACTCATCTGCTTTTATTAGTGAAACGGGTCAAATACACAGTTTGTATGTATGAGGTCCACATTATTCATATTTAGAAAATCATTTTTGAAGTGTAAGCATAAGAATAACACACTAATATTTATCGCTATATTTAAAAACGGTGCGTGTACGAGGAACGTTGAGCTTAAGGAAAAGATTCTTGAGTTTTGATTATGATAAATAGATGCAAATCTATCCACTTCACAAAGGCACGACACTGACTCACGACCCTTGGCTAATAACAGATTCATTAGACACAAAAGGAATATTAGACCCAGAAGCACCCTTGAGACTTAAATATCACGTTATAATAAAAAAGTTTCTTTAAGAGGAAAAGAAACATTCATAATTTAAAAGAAGTATATGCTCTTAATACTTCTATTCGATCGTAACTGCACGATTGTAAAGCTCCTATTACCAATAACGGTAGCTTTACAAGTTGTATGCATATTATCAATGGTGTACGACCTTACTGCACGGAAATTGGCTCTGTGTACCGCGATAATTTAGTCAACTCGCTGAGTAAATCGTTCGCTGCCGACTTCCGCTCTAGTACGATTTTTTTAGAAACATCGCACCGCTACGATTGCAAGGTTTCGCGAGATATCCAACCTTGGAAGCTGCCCAAACGATGTTAAAGCATTTCAGCTCATAAACGCATTCACACGGAATATGCTGTTAGAAATTTAACGTTCAGTAAAACACTGAACCAAATGTATCATCGAACAAATAAAATACCTTCGAGATTGTATCCAAGATACGACTGTAAAACACGTTACATTAACTCGAGGGTGGTATGAAGATGAAGTATCAACATCGAAAACGTCTTTTAATTTATGAATATTTTATAACTCACTAGGTTTGCTTTTGCAAAGTCGATGCTCGTAGATTCTGCTCGCAGTGATAAATATTTGCCATCGGCAAAGGATGTATTTAGGTATACTTGTACCAAAGGCTTGCTATGGAATTATGAAGTATACCAAATATTACGTGGAAACGATCTTTTAAAGGAAATCGTTCTTGGTGAAGTTCTGTTATTTGAATTAGATACACAAGGCAAGGTATAGCGATACGAAATCGTGTTGAAAACGTCTACAGTTGTTGGAGGCATTCTCGAGGGGAAAGTGTTAAACGTATTGACGTCACTCGTACGCAAGATATCTTTCCGTGGAATCGACCTCCTTTCGAGGTCGACTACACCGGATTGCCAGTTCACTATCCGCACAAAAAAAAGCCTTATGACCACTTTAAAAGCTGTAGAGGCAAACGCTTAAAATTTGTATTTCGCAGTCGGGATAATGAGGCGCGCTATTGATCCACCGCAATATTTATACGCAACTGCGAGGATTTGCGACACACTCGAATTGCCATCGAACTTTCGTGGGAGATTTCTACTTTGAAAACAGCGCGTTTCGCAAGTCCGCCGACCTGCTCTCCTCAGATTTCGTTGAGCGCCTCAGATTTTGGGAGGGGAAAAAACGTGCCAGCAGGTTACACAATCGTATCACGTTAGTTACAGTTGCAAATACTATGCGGCTCGCGTCTTTATTCCGATGCTGGTAAGAAGAAGTCAATGTCGCATTACATTCGCTGGACACCATAGTTGGCACGCTTCAAAGGATTCTAAGTAATTCTATCGTTGGTCGATTATCTGCCGCGTACCCGGAAATTCGAGAGTACCGAGAAATTTTCCATCCAAGTGAAATAGTACTGCTGGTAACTACTAATAGTACTACTAGAAGTAATACTAGAACTACTGAAACAGTAGAAATGAGCCTCTTGTAATTGCTAGAAATTTTAAGTGCTTTTAATTCATAATTTAATTCTTAATCAATTTTTAATCAAAATTCCTAATCAACTTTAATGCTGTAATTGTCCACTGTTGAAAAAATTTTTTCCCATTTTTCATCAGTGCCTTTCGATAAGCATACAAATAAATGGATCTATCTACTTTATCTCTATTCCTCTTTTTTATATATATAAAGAATTTAATTTTCTTTATTTTCGTTTTTTATATTTAAATACACATTTGTAGTATACATATAGATATGTCAGAGTAACGATCGGTATTACTAGTGTTTAAGCTGATAATACGGCCTTGGACTTTACCTTTTCCAGGTAACGAACGAATATCCCGATTTCTCGGTACGAAAAAGCGAGGTACTGCCTGTCGCAACTGGCATCGGTGTTAGCCGTGCACCGTGCACGCAAGCTCATTTTCCCGGTACTCGTGTGCGTCTCGCAAAAGCAAAACATTATAATCGACGTGTTTACGAGGCGTCGCAATTAATAATGGCGGCCAATCGTGTGTCTCGACGGCTGGCTAGCTAGTAGCGCGACACGTGCGTGGATTTTCATTCATAAATCCCAGGTAAACTACGCGCTCTGAGTCATCGTCCATTTAGCACCTCAAAACTAAGGTGGCTCGAGAAAAATGAAAAAAGGAGGTGGCTAACTAGGCGGTGACTTTATGCAAATTTCAACCATGTGTCCCTCTCCCCTCCCCTCTCCCCCTCTATCTTTCTCTCTCTCTGTTTCACGCGTTTGATGAATGCATCGTCGGGGACAGGGAAGCTAACCGAATGATCCGGAAATAACGTTGACAGCCGGATCGAGGAAATAGGTGCCGATAGTTCTTACCTCATCGCAAGAAATGCAAATGGGAGATATGTATCGCGCATACGCTTTGCGTGTATTACTACATTTATGCGGAAGGGAGTGAACCGCGCGTTAATTTATGTTCAATTCCGTTGTCGTTTGCTTTAAACTTTCCGCAGAAGCGTCGGGCGTCTAATGACGTCGCTTTTATATTTATGGTTCTACCGTCAAACGCCTATTATAACGACAGCCTTTTGAGAAAAGGAAAGCATTTGACCGTCGGACGTACACTCGGCGGACTTTATTATATCGTTATAAGAAATCGATGGATAATATTCAAGAGTAAGAGTTAACGTTCATTACAATGTGATCCATAAGAGAGGCCGAGGGGAGGACGACACCTCTTGCCTTATGACCTGCTCATATTCCTCTTGCTAAACTTAACCCCTGCCTTCGTCCAACTAAACCCTCTAATTGGCGGGTTAACGAGCGTTAACTCTGCGCTTCCTGTCAGATTTAACTGTATTTCTTTGGTATTGCACGTATAAACGAGGCTAAGAAATGAGAGGGAAATGTTTATCTTTAATGTTCGGCGATTACGGACCCTTTATGAATGATAAAGGAGAGGCTGGTGGAATGCGCATTTAATGTAACCGATAATAGATGTTATCTTGGAAGAGATATTCCACAGAAATTCGGTGCATTGTAAATTCCAACTTGTTTTTCTTTTTTTTTTTCTTTCCAGAAGATTGCAAGTACTTTCAAGACCATATAAAGTAATCTATATAATGGCTCGTGATAAGCACGAATTTCTGAAGAGACCTTCGCATTCTCTTTCGCTATGGATACCGTTGTCATACTGAAAGTATTTGAGCGATAAGCCAACAGGTACAAACAGGAGTTTATCGATTAAAATGGCGAAACTTGAAATGGAAGACACGGTAGCGATGCAATTACGCTAAATCATTTTAAGATGCTGAGAATTCGAACGTTAAATAGCTAATAACAGCATCAAGGGGTTTAGAAAAAGATTAATCGTGAAACGTAAGACCGGACAGATACGGAAATCGGCAGGTGAGGCAGCTATTTTTGAACTCAAAGCAGTTATACCGTTTCTCGGAAGTTTAAAACAAATATGTGTCTTGGAATCGAGCTCAATTATTAGCTTATTAATAAGTCATCGTTACGCAAAGTCTTTTCAGTTCTCTTATCATTTTTCTCCGTAAAGTTTCACTCGTTTTAGAACCAATAAGTGTTTATCGATCATTCGATTTTTGTACATATGAAAGGATAATCATGGAAAACGGAGTTTTCGGGACGAAAACCGGCTGATGAAACCGGAATGAATATTGCCGGAAATGATGCATCGATTACAAAGTAACGCGTCAATTGTAGCTCTTAGCTATCAAGGGCTTAGGTTCTAGCAAGATAACGTAATCTTGATAACGACGTAAAAAAATAATATCGACAAAGCAGCTACGCATCTTAGAATGGTTTTGAAATTTAATACAATTACATTATTAATACGCGCTGGTATCTTTAAGGAAATAGTGCACTTTATGGACTTGTACATCGTAGCATAATCTAAGTACATCGTGCTTACAAGAGCGACGAAGTTTCGGAACAGCAACTTTGAATGTTATCGATTTGGCCTTGAACCCTGAGCGACTTACACCCGTAGTCGATGTTTTGTTCGCGTCAATTCAACGGTACGTACCTATTTTACATTATGCACGACAATTCCGTATATTTTTAACGCTAGAAATATAGAAAACGTAGAAACGTTTATATTTCATGAATATTAATGTTATCTAGCTACTATTTTACCGGACGGAAATATAGTGCTAATTATGAAGATTCAATGAACAACGCTTTTAAACGGTATGATCAGCCTGCTTACCATTGCCTTCTCTTCCTTTGTCAACTGCCAGGGATCAGACATGTTGCTGGTTGGTGGGTACATTGAAAACATCGTGTAGCTGTGATCCTCGACGATGTTATCGTAAAAACCGGCGCTTGGCACACGTTGCATCATCTGTTCGTAGTTCTGTTTATAAAACCTCACCAAAATTGAACGTCCTCGCTGACTACTAGCCAGGATCTTGTAAATATGTCTCAAACACGAGCTAATGCGCACGAGAAATAAAAAAAAATCTATGTCACGTGTTGTCAACGATGTTTCGAGGCACAATCTTGAGTTGTTGGTCAAGAAGAAAGAACAATCCCTTTCGAACACTCTTATAAAGTTTACTCCTCCAATACAGCGATGCGGCTTATTGTAAACTGTCGCGTGTGCTTACTTATCCCAACTGAGCCCGCCAACGTGCTGTGAAACTATATAGAAAGACAGCCGCTCGACCCCCCACCAACTACAGCAAGCGAGCTCGGCGTGACGTCATCGCCATCTTGATTGCTGATTCGCGCGATAGCGTGCGGCCAATCAACGGGTCCCATGCGCCGTGGCTGCTGGTTTAGACAACTTCACGGAATCAGGGAGCGCACGTAGAACGAGATCCCCTTTTCCAGGTACAATGCTTGCGCTCGCACACTTGCATCATCGGTAAATCAATTGGGTACCATTCGGGGATCAGTCGGAAATCACGGGAATTTTTATCTATCGATGACACGTTCCCGCGGTGCATTCATAATGCGTAATTGCTGTTGTAAGTTGACGCAGATACAGCGAGACTGCGCGAAAGCGTGAGGCGTGAAATTGCGAGTCGATAATGGGGGAGGAAAGCGTACGACGTAAAACTGAGTATCATAGTTGTCAATACCTTACGTTGATCTATTTTGCGCGCACTTTACAGACTGGAATTATAAAGACGTCATTGATTACATACCATGCTATTTAGCCACCACGTAATAGGTATTTTTTGCCTACTGAAATATTGCTTATAAGAACTTATATTCAATGATAACGTAATAATTCTGTGTCTTCATAACCGATTCCACCGTGTGTGTATATTTTTGTATACTTTGAAAAGAGCCACGCAAAGTGGCCGGAACGTCGTCTTAAACGAACGATTACGAGCTCGTGTATCAAATAAACAGCATATTTTGAAAATTTTTAATAAGCAAAAAAATTAACCTCTGAAGTGACTAGAATTATATATCGCATGTTACTGAGTTTCATCAAGTTCATTAAAACAGTAGACACTAAGTCTTTAATTCAAAGTGTAGTAGTTTTTATGCTTCCTGGTGATGTGAAAAGCATTTCTAGAGCACAATAAATTCTGTCGCCATAGCACGGTCTTATTAGCACTCAGTTTTATCTGTCACGTGAGCAGCGATGTTCCCCGCTATTTTGGTGCCGGGGCTTTCCATTTGCACATACGATTCCTCTTTGTCGCGTTTTGATTGCGGACGCGTGAAATGAACTCGGCAAACTCCGGTGGTTCGGAGCAATGTTCGAGTGAATGCACTTTGCAGGAATAAAAACTGATACAGTCATCCCGGTCACGGAACTCTTCGAATTTAATTCGCATTCGGAAAAAGTAGGGAAGTTTTCCACATATTATAAAAGCGAAGCGCGAGGCATCAAATACATATTATATTACGCGCGAGATATTTATAATATACAAGATCGGTAATTCCTTATGCATACTCTTAAAAATGTAAGTTTTCAAACAAATATAGAAGCAATGCTTGTACATACAAAAGTATGTGCGGTAATTTATATATAATATTCATGGTAAAAGAGCGAAATAATTTTTTACGCAAATGTGATGCACACGAGTATCTTATTTTAAGAAGTCAAATCGAGGTAAATAAATAATAATTTGATTTCCTATAATAATTTAATCTTGGAAGTAATAATCGAGGTAAATAAAAATAAATTTAATTTTCTCTTAACTTTAATACTGCATGCACAGCATACAGTATAATTGCAAATGCTTGTCGAGTATTTTCGAGATTATTCATTTCCGCTCATAACCTGTTAAATAAGTCGTTTTTTTGGTGATAAATGCAAGATAAATTGATAAAATACAGAGCAAAGAACATGGCAGCCTAATGATCTTCTGATGAGGGTAAAGTATCGAGATTTCATTAATTGCGTTTGTACTAGAATAATTATTAAATCCGTCTTTCCAATTAACTTTATTTGCACGATACAAAGAACTGATCGAAGCACGAATGCCTTAATTAAGAGATTGAAATCACACATCATGCAATACCAATTACCGATCTTTCCCACTTCCAAATTTCCTCCAATTAGAATCAAGAGCTCGTAGCTGTGATGAACAAGAAATTTCTAATGCCCGTGGCCGAGGGACACAGCAAAGTACATATTCTGAAAACGACCAGGTTGAAGTCCGCTACGTGTTTCTTGAACCGTTGATTAATTTATCTGCATTTATCTGGACACCACCAACTTGGAGACAACTTAGTTTATTCAGTTAAGATCAATAAACCTTCTTGGATTATACAAAGAACTTCGTGTAAAGAGGGATGCACACAATCTAATAAATGAAATTTGACGCGATATAAGCGAATTTGTATGAACATATACGTATAAACTTCTACATTTCGGATAACATTATTTGCTCTTTTATATGGAAATGATTGCACTACTGTCGTCAATTCGTTAACTCATTTTCACGATGTCAAAATACCGTTGTTATTAAGAGTTGTTTGCGCTTTCAAAATCCCCCTTTTTTCATTCTAATGACGTCCGATTGAAAATAAGTACAACCACATGATTTACGACGTTGTTTTCAGGACCCGGATAAATACACTCTACAAGGATATTAATACCGCTCTCGCCCCCCCCCCCCCCTTTGGGGCGCATAAATGGAGAAAATCGGTTTATCCCTTAATATAGTACATTCCTTTCGGTAAAACGCGTACCTGACGGATTTATAGCTTTGTTTTTCCGCTATACGTGGAAGAGAAAGAGACAGATTGGGTCAACAAAATATGATTCATCAAACTCCACGCTCCGGAGGGTAAAAAAATATAGCGCGCGCTGTGTAAAGCCCGAAGTCCACATGCCATGCAAAAACGGCGACATTACTGTACGTAATAGGCAAGCAATTAACCGCGAAGAATAAGTGACCGACTAATGGCCGAAAGATTTTACCGCAACTTCTGCTAATTGCACCGGTGCGTACGAGCGAGCTTCGCCTCGCCGAATAGGTTTTTGATCGCCTTTATGAGAATTCCGCCGGACAGCGGAAGTGAGTGTTGCTAATTACGGTAGCTTGGGTCAAAGGCAATATCGCAGAAATACCGAAATCCTTTCAAGACCGAGAAAGGACAACGCCTAATGGCTCGTCCCCTGCTGTCGCGTAGGAAAAATCGGAGACGCTCTGCGACCAATGCGGCTCCCCTAACGAGCACAAAGAAGTAAAACAAAAACGTGGATAGTGAGCCGCCAAAGGATCGGTCAGCTTTGTTCCAACACAACAAAGAGACATTTCAATGAACGTATGGCGAAGCGGGGTTAATCGAATGTTTGTGGGTAAGCCAAGGGCCGCGGTTCGACACCGTGTGCGAGCTGCATAGCGATAGGCATCGAAACCGTGCCGCGGAGGCGGAAGTGGGGGAGGCATCACGGGAAAACCCTCTTAAAATTTGGCGAGCTATTTTGAATATTCTAGAAGACAAAGAGGATATGAGCGGTGAGACGTTTGTCTTCGATGCGCGTTAAGTTATGAATCAGTCCTGTTCTTTGTGCGTTGGAAGATCCACGTGCCCTCGGCTCCCGGTGTGGATAAAACACGAATGTCCGTAAGAGGGACGCGGGGAGGAGGGATAAAACGAAGAAGGACGACGAGCAGTCTATGTGTTCGTGACTCTATTGCGGACAATCGATGGAAGTACGACTGGCATGAGTTAACTTTAAAAGTCAATCGATCGAGTACTAGCTTGGAATACATTTTTCTTGTAAAGTGCAGTCTACAAATAGTATACGTACTAAATAAGAAAATGTAATGTAAGAAAATCGAAAACTGCAAAATTTGAGACTTATTTATTTTTCATTCGCAGTGATCTGGAAACGGAAAGTAGTGTAGGATTTCTGGTATGGACAAGGGCATAAAGAAATCCTAGTGATATTTAAAAATGTTTACCCTTTGACCGCTGCGTATTTTGATAGAAGCGATTGATAGAAACGCGGTTCTTTGGCCACTTGAATGTGGCTCTACCACGAATATAGATTATGTGCCATGCAATGTTTTAATAATCAAATATACTTTTTATCGATAAACAGGATTATTGTTTATTGTGATAAGTATCTAATATTTTTTTATTCAATGCTTAAAGATAAAAAAACCGATTACTCAGAGTTGATACATTGGGTACACTGTTTCATCGTTAATAATAATAACGCAATATTTACAGAATTACGGGCTTGTTTCATTCAGTTCCTACATTTTCCACAATAGATTTCTTATACACTTGGTCCTCAAAAAAATAAAAATGCCCTTAAAAAAATAAAACCTCCTAATGCTGACATTTGGCTCTTTGGTCTAATGCGTCTGTCACTTACTAGTATCGATGAAGAAGTCTTTCGCATGCTACATGATTTTTACTTGTTTCGGGAGTAGGAGACAAATGCATTTGTCGATCGCACATACACTCAAAAGATTAATACTATTATAATGAAAATTCTCAGTTAATTCATTAACTCGAATTTATATATTAATTTTATAATTACATTATATAGGTATATAACTGAGTGTATTAATTAAACATAATATTAAGTGCGCATGTTCACCCTGTCAGATAAACATTAACCATTTCCAGCCCCACGACACCATTTGACATCATCCATATAATCTGCTTCCACTAATCAAGTACCTCCAAATCCTATCCCTTCAAAATTGAATTTTCTTACTGAAAAATAATAATTTGAGCTGAAAAGAGTTAAGACACAGCATTTTATCGCTTCAAGTCACCGCATCGTTTCTCCCGACAGCACGTTTCCGCGTAATCGCTTTTAAAGGGTGCTACCGCGCCCTGCTCTCATATTTGCATTTCATCGGTCAGTTTCGATGGTAGAACCACGGCGTTGGAACAGTGCGAGAAATAATTAGGAGACAACAGCTGTTCACGCAGGGTTATCTCTTTGTAACATTAACGCTGCACGGTAGTTGTGTGGCTGCGTTGCGGGACACGTGTAGCTTGCACGCAGATCCACGTACGTACAGCTCGGCCACGTATGCGTGTGTTTAAATGGCCGCGCCGTCACAAGGCGAATGTGTACGGGTTCTTTATAAAACAGCTGTTGGGGCAGCAGAAGCCATGCCAGTCGAAATGCTAGATCAATACCATTCCTACGTCGTTTATACGTGAGGCATAAGAGGGGAACTCGTAGGTAGGGGTGTACAACCCCATGCCGTTGGCGACGCGAAGTTTCTACGGCGGCGCGATCGCCATCGCCGTTCTTCCCGATGTAAAATATACGTTGCCGTGGAATTTTCCAAAAATGTACAGTGCATAGAAATAGAAAAGATTAGACCGACAAAGCTATTGCTGAGTATAGGTGTTAATGCTGTTCGAGGGGATTGTTTAGTGGAATTCGACGATCTCGTTCTTATATTCGAAGAATAGTAGGATATTGGGAATTATTAATAAATATTTTTAATCATTGGGAAGGAAGAGCCAAAGGTTTAATAGAGCTTTATTTGTTCCTTATCAAGCTGTAAAGATACGACTGCATTGAGCGCGAATGCAAGCTAAAATCTAAACTGTCAATTAAATCAATAATGTACTTTAGGATGTTATTTAATGATAATATTAGAAACGAAGTCGTGGTCTTGACGAGCAATGTTGCTCGTTGATTAATGCTCGTCAGGAGCACGATTTCATTTGTAATACAATTCACGGAGCAAGAAGAATGGGAGCACTATGTCACAAAATGTTAATATTAATATCGTTTAATGTTAATTGTATATATTAATTATTTTTAATTAATAACTATTTTATATTAATGTTATTGTTGAGGATTTATTTTTTCTACGCGTAAGGGATACGTATAATGTTACACGTAAGAATTTTGCGTAACTTATTATTTCAAAACGAAGAGAAAATAAGAAATTTACCAAAGCAATTTAGAACTTCTCAGACGTAGTCGATTAGATTTTTGCGCGATATATGAAACAAAAATTGATCTAAGCAATTTATCTAATTTATAAGTCGTAAATCAATATTTAAAATCTGTGTGAGAGGTTCTAAAAGGATAAATAGTATATCTCATAAACATGAATTTATTACAAAATTTTCGAGTTTAAGAACATTTACACAATATTATAAAAAGTGATGGATGTGATATTATATTATATTCCATAAAAAAAATTTCCTGAAACAGAAACATAAAAAAGAGCCTATAATTTGAGAAGTTATATAAATAATGATAGCGATGAAAAACTAACTTTTTATCTATCAATTCGGTTTGTGTTACAAATTATTTGAACATATTTATTGATTATAAAGCATATAATATTCTGCAAAATTATGACGGAATTTTTACGCATCGCTTTATAAATGGTTAATGACGTAAGAAAAATACAACGTGCATATACATATCTATAAATATTTTTGACGTCACTAAGTCAAATGCAATACGTAGGCTACAGTCAATTACATCAAATCTATTGAAGAATATATTCGCAGTTGTCTTTTATCCTGATTATTTGAAAAACAAGTAGTAACATGTACCTAATACTAATATATAAATAATTAGATCAAGATATAAGTAACAAAACAAGATAAAGTACAAATAGTTTGATTACTTAAGCCTCTGCGCATTATTATCGTAACAAACTAAGAAATTGGGTAAAGAATTTCTCCAGATGTTTTAACATATATATACCACAAAATTGTTTATTAAAAAAAACACACGTGAAGAAATTCGTTATCTTATTTCTTACATTGTTGAAAAATTTTTCGTTATCATAAAATGTGTTTTTTGTCATGTTTTCTAAAGGAATGAGAGCTAAGTAAACATTTTAAATATTGTATATATTTGTTTCTGTTTTTGAAGGAATTTGCCCGATAGTCATACAACTGAGAATATAGAAGTTTTCATTAGCGAATAACATGAATATTATTATTATAATTATTAAATCTATTCGCCACTGCCCTGCAGAAAAGATTGATTAGATATTAATAATTTTCTCATATGTAGATGATCGTGAGAAAAATTCTGGTCATCGGGCAACTGGACCGAGAATTTTTGTCACAATCGCCTACATATAAAAAAATTATTAACATCCAATCAATCTTTTCCACAAACCAGTGGCGAAGAGATTTAGTATTCATAACAATAATACACATTTTAAACATCACATTCGTTTATTTCACATCGAAATAAATAGGAATCAACTACTTTCATAGTTAACAGTACATTTAAAGATAGATTTCGAGTGCAGACCAGTGTAATTAGCGTTTCCTAGAGATGCGATACGGTAGGAGCACCGTAAACGTATACGAACATTTATCTGCGACGATCGGTGAATGGACGTTAGTGCATACGATAGCGTCTCATTGGCTCCCGCTATTGTAGCTCGAAAGTTTATTGGTGATATCTATGCACGTGGTGTGCGCCTTAAATGGATACCTCGTTGGGCCTCGAATGAAAGTTGTTTATCTAAGTATGCGTATTTTACGGCGTTAGCCGTCGCGTAATTACTTTTACACGTTATCCCACATGCCGCGATTTTTTCCAATTCCCGTGAGGATCGATCTGTGACGAGGAAATCTCACGAATTAACGCGCACATTTTTCGTGGTCGGTTGCACGGTTGTTTATAGCGATGACGCCAAGCGGCTTGTAAATTTAGCATTTCGCAGAGTGTAATGTCGACGGATAACGGAACGCTTTTAGCACGGTCACGGCTTTACGATTGACAAGTTATGCGATATGGAATACATGCCCTTACTTAGCGAGTATACCGTAAAAAAATCGCAGCAAGCTTGCTCGACGACTTGAGATAAAGCGCAATATCGTAAACAAACCCAGCGGCGAGATGACATGTAATCGGTATCGTTACGCCGTATCATCGCGTATAATCGTACCTTCCTTCTTTTTTTCTTCTCACAACGGCTTATTAAACAATAAGCGCGCGTATATTTCCCCGCAGAAGGGGGAAAAAAACGGAGGCGAAACGACATTGGATTTTACGATCATTATTCACAATATCCTTGTGTTTTTTTTCTTATTACGAATGCGGCAAACGTTCGCGATTCCTGAATGAAGTCCTAACAGATGGTTTCTCAAAAATTCGTCATATAAATAAGGCGACGGCAATACGCCGGAATGATTACGCAGCACATTTTTCAGGCTCTATCACGTTTATTTTCATCGAGAACGAAAGCAGCGATGTTCGCCGATCCTTTTCTTCAATTGTGGCCTATCATTCTACGATGCCTCGTTACGTAATACACCTCACGAGGCAAAGTCATCGTACCGCTACAAACAACGGTGCTACTTCGATACATTCAGGCAGATACGGAATAAATCTGCTTCTTGTTAAGGAATCGCAGTTTTTTACTCTCGCGCATTCGACAGTCGACGAGAAGCACGTGTGGAAATATCCGACGCGTATCTGTCGTGGCTGTATTCTGTTGTAACGTAAGGTATGCGTGCCGGGTACTTACATTGTTCGGGAGAATGGAGGAGTTCGCGATGCTGGAGAGAAAATCATGGCTGACGCGGGAACTCTGAGACGTACCGCTGTCGCTGGACACACTCGAGCTGTCGTATAGCACGTCGGATACGTCCAGCTTCATGTTTACCTCTTAGTGGCACCGTGATATTACCTGCCTCTTCACTCGGGGCTAATGGTGAGATTGAGGTGTACGCTCTTGTTACACGCTTTAGGAGCGTGACACCGCTCTGAGAGAGAGAAAAACGCTCGGGATTACGAAGAACACGGGGCTAGCGCACACGAAACGCAGGTCCCTTTGCTCGAAACTGTGTGAAACTGCGCCCGATGACTCATCCGTGGGGGAATACCTCGAGGTTCGCGCACGTTCGATCCTCGGCACGACGCGGCCCGTTCGACTCTCTCTCTACTCGTCGAGCCACCGCGAGCTCGCATGACGTCACGGGTTATTCGCGGCCGACCAATCGCGGCGCTCACTCCCTCGAGCTCGCACTGGTCATACCAGGGACGTTTCGAAGGATATTCCGCGGGGTTCTCACCGTGCCCCTGTCTCCCTAAAAAATCGTGAGAAACGATACTTCTTGATTTACAGACAAAATACATTCCTGAAAAATTTATGCAAGAAACGCGCCATGTAGTTTGTTTGAATACAGATCTTATAAAACAAAATGTGGTGTAGATTGAAATTGTTTAATTAAAAGTATGTACCAAAAGATGTTCCTTTTTTCGATCGTATAGTAAAGGATTTTTAACTGTGAATAGAAATTACGGTACATTAAAAAAAAGCATAATTATAGGAAACAGTTGTAAAGCTGTGCGTTTGTATAGACAATGGAAGACGGAATTTGATTTTAGATATACGTGATATTATTCTAGCCAATCATTGTACATGCATTTTTATACGTAATAGAGCATGTTGTATTTGGCAATGGCGCGTAAGGCATCCTTAATTTTGTATAACTAATCGTTTATACAAGAAAAATTGGTACTTTATTTTTAAAAATTTGTTAATTTGTAAGTATATTACACATTATTAAGAAAACGATCAACCTTTTAGTTTATTACTGCGTACAATGTGTTTATTATTAGCATTATAACATTTTTGTCATGCATCATTTTTTCATTCTTCAAAAGCACCGATTCTCTTCTCTTCTACTGCTCCTTACTCCCTTGCAAATATGTATTACGGATAATTATATATTTGTTTAAATAATATAGTGTAAGTCATTTATCCAAACATATATTTTCCAAAAATACAACCATCAGCTTAGACTATAAATCATTATCATTATGTAAACTTAAACAGTACTTTTATTATTTATTCAAGCTTTAAGTTATTTCTCACAAAAATTAAGCAAGTGTGTTTCACGGACTTATGTACCAAAAACACAATTTCTCTCTCTCTCGCATAATACATCTCCATAGATTTATATCGTAAATGTGCACGACTCATGGTGATTGGGTTGTCCTAATTTTTTTTACCGTGCTTCAGTATAACCTCGATTTCCTAGAAACGCTGATACCGAGTAAGCATAGCGTAGGCACATTGTTGATACAGAAGCACTTCTGGAAAGGGAGGGCATAAGGGTGCCAAAATCCGTAGCAGCGATGGACCGGTCCACGACGTCGTCACGCGACGATAAAAATTTCAAATGAGACCCGCGCAGCGTTTCCAAGAATTGTGGATGAGTCATTCGGTTGGTTGCGTGGGCGGCGAATGGGGTAGCCGGAACATATCGAACAAGACGCGTGACTCACCAATCTGATATGCTGGATATTCGCGTTTAACCTGCTGCCTCTCCGGATGGTTAGACGTTCCTCGACCTGTCGTTTCCTCTATCTCAAAGACCCCGCAGGTGCCACCAGCGGCCGAGTGCTCGACATACCTGAAAGATCCAGACGTAATGCTTGGTCAGCAAAGACTTTATCTTGCATCTATACTGCACGTTATATTCTTAGATCGACTGGGATATAGGCTCTACTCTCATATATGATATACTTATTTGATGTGGAAAATAATGTATTTGGACGATAATTAATAATTATATTGAGAGTATATAGAGGTTTAGAGATGGAAAATACTTAGGCGAATTATTTTCTTTAATCTGTGAATTATTAGACGAGTTTAGAAATTGAAATGTTGGGCTACTGATCACGATGTCACGGTTAATAAAATAATACCCTTTTTAGTGACATTATAATTTTTAGGTAATGCTTATAAAGAAGTACGATAAGCTATGTGAGAAGGAAATATCTTGTAAATAAAGATATGATTTTATGCGACAAAAATTCTACGGTTTTTAAGAATATAGAGTATAACTGCATATTTTATAACTCGGTTGATTCAGTTGGATTGTCTTGTGTTTTAATTAGTAATTTTAATTCCCTCTTTATATGTATCAAAGATTACAACGTCACACTACCATTCCAAAAACATAGTAATACGTGCGTTTGTACATTTTAATTGATACCTTATTTATGTCACTGATATCTGCCGTTTGCATGTTTTATGCGCAAGAGTAAAAGAGAAATTTATCGATTACGAATAGATCAATCGTGCTTTACGCGTGCTTGCCAGCTGATAAAACCCACTTGAAGCGTATCGCTCGCGAAGAGAATACATACCAACGTGTAAGCGATACCTAAAAATAAAGACGACCTAATGAGTACTGTTATCCATCGAAGATATCTCTCATTACGGGCATGAAGCGCAAGGAGCTGACATTCACCTGCTTAGCTTCGCACCATGATGAAATTCGAATAGACAGGCCGTCGTCGTCCTTGAGCTAACTTCTGCCTATAACCAAGGCCTTGGCTTAACAGCCACATTTGAACGTTACACGATCAGAAAAATCACGACGCTGAGGAATGTCATTGCCGCTTCGGAAATCGCACCGCAAACTCACCACATCGATGTATATATACATGTGTGTGTGTGTGTGTGTGTGTGCGCATATACGTATAATCTTTGTTTGACATTTTTCCAATTTTTTCCATTTTCTAATTTTTTCGATTTTTTTTCCAATTTTTTTTTCCGGAAAACAGCATTGATCAGCTCTTGCTTGTAGTACATTTTATCGATATGTACTTTTGTGCCATTGTGTATGTATATATGTATATCGGTGAATATGTTACTAAAATAAAGATATATTTATCGCGTAAAAAAATGGTATGATAGTTTCGAGTTTAACATTGGCGCATCATTAAACGATGAGATTACACGTTTTTACGTATTTTCAAATGTAAGACAAATGTGAGTATCTGTTAAAATATCACTTAATATAAGGTTGATTGTTCGCATACGTATCGAAAGTCGGGGTGGTTAATACATATTACAATACTACGCCTTACGATCTCTTTATTATAATTCTTCATTTCTATGCATGAGGCAGTATACGTGGTTCTTATCTTAAATTAGTTCTGTAAAAAAAAGGAAGCTTATAGCACGGTGTCTGGAAAGTCTTCCCGAAAGAGTTCAAATCTGCGTTGATCTCACAGCATAGAACCAGAATTCTTGCGAAACAGCATCGGTGTGCCTCGTTGAAAGTTCAAATCTCCCTCGAGTGCAAAGAACCCACACGAAATTTCCCTCAAGAACAATATCTCTATTAGCACGCATGCGCCAACCTCCAACCTTATCTTATCTTCTTTTTGCACGGATGAGTCCTATCATTCGATTCGTCGTCGTTAATAATAACGAGGATGTTCGCTTTGAATGCATCCTTCACGAAACGTACAATTGTCGAAGCCCTTCCCCTCTACTTTTCTTTTTAATTCATTTTCGACACCAACTACTAAGGTCATTTAGCCTAGGATGTACCGTTTAACACTTTCTGTACGAGCACCGGATATATCCTACCTTCATCTGACGACCTGTGCGGACCAGTGCCGTCATCCATGCGATATGTATTGTTCTGTATATAATTTTATATATAATCTTATATAAGTGTTACTTGTATAAGTAATAGAATTTTATATAAATATCCTTTAACATTGAAGTTACGAACAATACTTGTTATGAGAAACATTGTTTTATTAAGCGCAGTTATTATTTAACTCCTAAGAAGATCTTTTTACAAAAGACGACTGACCACGCGCTATGTGCGCATTTTCAGCGCGGCATCTCGTAAAGCGGAAGTATCACCGCGTACAGGGCGCGCTCATACCGAAAGGGTTAAGGTGAGTTCCAAACCACCAGAACTACAAAAAAAAATATGTATATGTATATATACATCGTACATCGAAGTATATACATTCGAAGTATATACGTATATACATCGAAGTACAGTTCCTGTATAATTCACGAAGGAAATTGACAAGCGAGAACCGGGGAAAATACTTCTCACCATAAAAGAATTTTTTTCTCTTTATATTCATTTTTGTCACCGACTGTTAAGATCATTTGGCTTAGAATCTACCGTTTAAGGTGGATTCCGAATCACCAGAGTTGCAGTATACATATCACATAGAAAAAAAAAAAAAAAAAAAAGAACAGATTTGCGGGATTCGAACCCGTGTGTTTTCCGCATGTAAATTCGACCCGCTATCCGCTACACCACCGTAGCTCTCCCTCCACTTTTCCACACCATCCGTGAAAAGTGAGCATGGAATTAGATTTTTTCGCGCAACTGCGCACTTGGTACCGACCAATGAACGTGAGCGAATCGCGACGCAGATATAAATAGGTTACGGACGATAAGCTATCTGTCCGGTATAATCCACCGAGTGTCAGCTGTTACCGTTGTGGAAAGCTATCGGATGTTTATCTCTGGTACGGAGCTCCTAAACGAGAGGCGAGCTGCACGTGCGTATTTGCATCGGTAGCCCCGCTCTATGGCCATGCATTTTGTTCTATCGACCTTTCACGCGGTTTTTCTTTCCGCGATATGGCGCGCGTCACGTGCCCGCTGACTTCGCATTACTTTTGAGACAAAGGGGGGAAGCTGGTGGCAGAATAAGCGGCGGGACGATTCCTGGATAATACGAGGCGAAACCGAATAGAGAGTGGACTCTGCTCTTGCAGCTGCGAAACAAGAGCGAGCACGTCGGCACGGTCATGAAACTTGTGCAATGTGAGTCAACGCTCGCCCCCACTACCTCCTGAAAATACGCACGTGCGTCTTACGAGGTGGAGCCTCAGCTACGGTTTTCGCTGATTTAGACGATTCTATCTGGTATCTTTGTGATTATCGTCGTCCTTAGTTATCGAAAAATTTGTAGGAAAAATACGTGTAACCGATCGAAGAAAAGTTGCTGATAATAATTTATATTCCTTTAATTGTAACGTATAGCGTAACTATTCTTCTGCATAATTGAACGAGCGCAAGAAAAAGTGTTTTTGCTACGAGATGTACATTGGAGACCAAAAATGTTGAATCTTACAGTTTCATCGCTGTCACAACGATTGTCGAATAAATCTCTTTATTAGCTGAATGTATGAAATTGAACAAACTTTTTCTTACGTTTTATGCTTTTTTTTTTGGCATAATTGGTCGTACCACAATTCCGGTAGTGTTGCTTGTAAATATAAACTGACTGCGCCGCTTAATTTCATCGAAATCCGTGCAGTTTTCTTTATTAGTTTTTTCTTGAAATCAGCCTGTCTTTCGGCTGATCACTTTTAATTCCGTCGTCGCAGCACGTACGCGACTAAATCTTTCTCGGTGGCTTCTCTAGTGTAGAAAACAGGATGTCCGTCAATTCTAGGAGATTAACAACGAAGAACGTAAACACAGAAATTAAGCCAGTTGAAGTATACATAATTCTATTTGCTGTGCCAAATATCAAAGGTAAGCCGGAGAAATGTTGGCAGTTCACGATGAATGACCAAAACTCTAATACATTAGGGAAAATAAAGTATGTCCCTAAAAATATATTTCAACGGAACGAATGTCTTTCTTTATAACTATATTTCAAAAACTGAAAGAGAATCGACTAGTTTAAAAAGTAACCAATAAAATACTAGGGCAATAGAGAATATTTCGCTGTGGCTGACGCGAATTTGGGATATAACTATGTTATCCTTAACAAAACTTGTGGAAACAAAGCTCGGTTGTTGCCTGCTCCGATAATGTACCGTCGAGTATTTCTATTACGTCACGCAGGTGTGTGGAACAAATGTGTATACTGACTTTCCTTGCACTTTCAAGTTTCCTTAGTAAAGCATTGTCCTTCTTTTAACATTATATCCGTTGTTTAACGTGATGATGGATGGTTTCAATACAAAAATGAGAATTTGCGGAATTGGTTTTGAGTGTACACATTTATTCTTGAAGATTACAGTGTATTTAATAAGAGTATTTAAAGCGAAGCGCTATATTAATTGTACCTTTTATCTCTTAACTACGCGAAGCAGCGTTCATTTTTTTATTAGTAGCGACACATTAAATCATAGACAGGAAGCATATAATAGGCTTATCGGTATTTGCGTGTCACGGAAACTCGTTAGCGTACAGTATAGAATACACGATGCAGACTTTTTTGCATTGTATAAAAAATGTTCGTATTTCACAAACCATAATTGAGTAATACGCACGAATTTATAGCAAAATGAAAGAAAAATATCCTTATCAAATCGATAAGATCATCATTATTTCTGAAATTGAGATTGAAATATTTGCAAAACTGTGGAAAATTACGGAGCAAGTGAATACTAGCATGTTTGTCGATACAATTATTTGAAGAGCATTAAACGAATAGTGATTAATAGTAAAAATCTACAGATGTTCATAGTTTTTCTTAATTCTTATGTCATCCATTGAATTGTCCGTCTCTCTGCTGCTTTTAATTACCTTTATAAAGTCTCTTTATTTAAATCAAAATACTCTAGTCATGAGAAGTTTCCACGAGAAATCAGATTATTTTGCTGTTGCAGTATTTTTAACTTGTTATCGAACGGGTTAACACGCAATGCACGAATGAGTAAAGACCTATTTTGCATTTTGCATTGATCTCCTATTGAGAAAACCGCATAAATATTTCCAACTGCGGTATTAATTACTCATCATTTAATGAAAATACAGGTAAGTGGAAGAAAAACGGTATGCGTATTCAGGAATAACGTCCTCCTTCTTAGAAGTAATCGTCTTCGTGATATTTCGTTAGGAGCTCAGCGCTTGTCATTATCCCGCGACTTTTCCCTCTTTTGTATCCGCGACCAAGGACGAAGGAAGAAGGTGATGATATACTCCGTAGCAAAATGAGAACAAAGGCATTGTTTGCGCCTGAGAAAATGATTTCTTTGAAAGCATCGGACGGAATGGAGATTTTCAAGGTTGTTACAATTAAATGAACTTCCATGGTGTCTTTTGCGGTAGACTGATGGCAACAGTATGCTAATAGTGGAAGGAATTCGACGATCTACACTCTTATACTCGACGAATCGTAGGAGTAAATTATTCGGAGCGAAGAGCCAAAGGTTTAATCTTCCGGGTACACATTTATTTGATAATTTTTTTGCACTTGGAGCATATTTAATTTTGTGGGCAAGTAAGAAGAGTAGATTTTATGCTAGAATTCATTTATTCCGTATCATTCATTATACATACTTCTACATAATATTGAAATAACTTCAGGCGGTTAGTATTGCAGAGTACTTTCAAAACAAATAAACTATGGTTATAATAAATAGCAAACTATTAATAATTTGGAAGCGCGTGATACTTTTCAAAACAGGTTGGTAAATGCAGTGGTACTTTGCATTCTTTGTACTGCTAGGTAGTATCCTTCCTAATTTGGTGCTGAAAACAAACATGGCACCTTTTCTTTAGGCGTTCCTTTGATTTAGTTGGTGGAATATATTCGGGGAAATGCGCCCAATTTTTCAAGATCCCTACTTTCATTAAACCTGTCGCTATCACTTTGATAAAATATATTCTTTATCTTTGTTATTATGGGGTCGTGTATCCCAAAGAAGGTTCACCAACCTATTGATATAATTTGTTCTGTTGCAACAGAGATGCATTACTTTGAAATAAGCCAGAATGAACTAGTTAAATCTCGTCTCAGTTTCAATGACGTATCATAACGTCATGTGTGTCTGTGCCCAAACAAATGCATGACGTACTGATACGTCAAATGCGGCCAAAGGGTTAATACAGCTTTATTAAACTTTATTAAATTTCGAACACTATGCGTGTTCCTTATCAAGCTGCAAAAATACGACTGTATCGAACACAAATACTAGTTAAAATTTAAACTGTCAATTAAATCGACAAGGCACCTTAGGTTAGGGAAGGACAACGCAGAAAAAAAGAAGAATATAAATAATATCTTATGTGGATCTCGCGATGAAAGCACTAAAAAATAGCAGTTTCTGAAGATCCCATAGATCGAGACTACGTACACAGTGTCTCTTGCCACGTGCTCTATAGAGCAAATTTGTAATATTAGATTAAACCGAGCGTTTATATTTAGAGTACACGTGTCGCTGGATATAAGCAATAATTCATTAAACAAGAACTTACCTGGTGGTAGTGCATGTGTATTTAATCACACACTTAAAAAACAAAAATCATAAATTAAGCGACAAAAAACTGAACTAAACGAGAAAACTGCCAAGAGTACAAACCAATGCATAGGATTGACTAAATAAACTTTATATATAACATAATAAAAGCATGTCAATAGGGCGGACGGAACGTCCAGTTGGATTATTTTTCGTGCAGCGTAGTATATTTTCAGGATGTCACTGATTTTCGTTATGTTAATTTCCCCAGTTAATTTTAAATCACCGGCTGCCCCACACGACGACTTTAAATCGCTTTGCGGCTCACGTGGGCGTGGAAGGAAGGCGCCACCGATTTAAGCGTAGACGGCACAGATTTAAGGCGGCACAAAGGATTCTGTTGGTCTTTTTCGGTATTCATACGAAGCGGCGGAAACAAAACAACGAGCATGTATAAGCCCTTGGGTGTCTCTTGGAAAGACGTCTAATCCAACAAACCATTGTATGCAAAGTGGATTCCGACGATAATATTTCCATTTACAAGGAGTTTCGCTTCGTTTGTCTCGGAGCTTTCCTATATAATATCGCGAGACGGCGTACTGTTGCTTCGATATTCTGCTTAACGACAAAATAACTGTTGGGCAAATTAAAATTGACGAACAGAGATGGATGTTTAGGCAGAAAATTCATTTTAGCCCCAACGCTTCGTGGCTGGAGAAATTAATAGATTAACGGCTATAACAGGAGGATATTCATGCTCGTTATCGCTGGAATTAGTCACGCCACTATCAAGAATGACTAAGATTTGAACACGCAAGAAAATTGTACCAGACCATGGGTCTTTGTGTGTTGCTCGCATAGTGGAGATATTGCAAGGCGACATTGTGAGATAAGGCTCGGCTCGATGTGGTTTAACTTATAGTTTCTATTCTTCTTAGATGTTATCGTAAAATGGAGGTGCAAACGTTTTCTATATAAGCCGATGGAAATCGCTTAAGCGTGTATCCATATTAGGAACAAAGCATTATAAAAAATACAAATCCATCATGGATCGTTAATAAGTATTACGTTACTTTGGATAAAAAGATATTGCATGATATTACTTTTCAAGTTCCGTCAGGGTAACAGCTGTAATCCTAAATTTAGTATGTTATCATTAACAATATCGTGATCATAGAGTATGAATTATGCTTATTTGTGGATATTTGGATGAATGTACGATGGTAAATAAAAAACGACGTGCACTTTTCGCATAACATCTTTGTATGAAAGGTTGTATTCATTTTTTTATTTACCCTCGTAGTTATATATGTATATGGATAGAAAAGAGTGCCACTGCACGCATAGCACGTTATTACTAAGTATGGCACTGGATGCTTCGTTAGTATGATATTTTTACATAAAGTGATAATTCTTTAATTACGAGTTGATGAAATTAACCGTCCGAATGCATAAAATCTCTATTAACTATTTTATAAAAGAGAGTTTCATATATAGGCATAATAGGGTAGAAAGTTATTTTTATATAAATTCGAAATATGTATAAAAAAGAAACACTGTTATATTATAGTTATAGTCGTTTATTCTTTATTAGCAAGGAAAAGTTCTTTAATTTTTCTAGTTGAATCCTAAGTACGGTAAAACAGAAGCAAATACAATAGAATTATAGCGTATAATAAAATAGCTTATCAACGTCAACCATCTTTCTGAACATTTTCCTTTTGTCTGTTAATCGGAGAAGAAATTTCTCAAATGTCGATTATAGAAGGTTGATGGTACTTTGAATCTGAGTCCGTCAGTCAATACGAGGAATTACATATGACGGCAACCTTGTCTCGTTTTTAGTGTAATAAAGCGAATCAAAGAAAATGTCTTGGGAAGGAAAATCTTTCGAGCAAAGTCCAGCCTCTATCTCATTCAAATACTTTATTTATAATGACAACACAGAGAAGGTGTGGAATGCTTTGCTTTTATGGAAAATCTTATTAAACCTTTGCGTGCGGAGTTCGTTCGAATCGAAATGATCGCTGTGAACGGAGCACTTTTCCACGTACCGTTCGAGTTTTACTTGTTTCAAGAGTGCAGGATAGATAGATTTTAACCCTCTAATTCCCAGCACCGCCTCAAGGCGGACTACGCTTAATCGCATATATCTTTTTTGGCATAACTGCCCAGATCCGCCTCAAGGCGGGCATACCTTTAGCAGGTGTGCCAAGTGACGGTATTCAGATAGCCACCATTTCAATACAGACTTATTATCAAGGGTCTTCAATTATATGAGAAAAATATTTGTGCGACGATGAAAAATTTGGGCATTAAAGGGTTAAGAATGTAGCTACACTTCATTGCATACACAGATAATACTAATGGTACAAAGAAAGAATAACACAATGTGCTTGAAAATAAAAAACTAACGGAGCACAATCTAAATACAAGCAAAAACATGAATGTACGCAACTCGTCCTAATAAATCGGAATGGAAAAACGTAAATTTACGTGACCAATCCATTTGCAACGTGCCTTTCAACTGACGGTTGGCCGTTACTAATTTCTTAAATGAAAATTAAAAAAAAGAATGAAAATGAACATTTTTATTTAAAATATTAATGTTCGTTAATTTCGACAGTAAATAACTTCCGAATAGTTGTTTGAGTTGTTGTTGAGCCGTTGTTTTCCCTGTTGGGAATCACATAATGCAATTATCCGTCAGTATAACTCAAACTGTGTTATAAACATGAAAAGCTACATCTTTTTTCATTATTTTTGAAAATTATGTAACCGTTTAGTAACATCATGTCTATAAAGTAAAAAAATATTTTTTTATAGGTTTTTTCAGTGAACTGTATCGTATGCGGAATATTCCGCGCTCGGTGATAGCAGACGGGCGTCGTACACGGAATATTCCGCTTACGGATGCAAAGGGATTCAGTATTAACACTGTTCCACAACCACGTGTGAGACTCGTGGTGAAGTATTCAGCCCAAAACTGATCATCATGGATCTGGCCTGCCAGGTCCAAATGTAAACATCATTATATTTTCCTTGTTGGTACAACACCTTTCTTGTTCACCGATGATTCGTTTATAATCATCTATCAAATAACTTACTAAATTAAACCAGTTGTACTTTACATATGCATTACATTCCGTAAGTAGTGTGCGAATGGTTAGAAGGCGGTTTTGTTTTCGTTTCGGGCCCACGCTTTTCGAACTTAACCAGTTAACCGCAGAACTGAATTTTAAAAATCTCTCACGGGATGCATGATTAAAATCAAGCAGTAACGAGTATACACGTCGAACTGTTCTTATTATAAATTTTACGAAAAAAGGGAAGCAATATAAGCAAGGATTACATATTTATTGGATAAAAACTTATGTTGATAAGATAAATGAAAACCTCTGAAGTAAAGTTTTGGATTGACGCGAGTACACGTCAAAAGCAGTTAACCGGTTAAATTGTAGGGCAAGGCGTTAAGAAAAGCGCGGTGCGAACAGGGCGCCACTGTGCCGTGCGATTCGAGCGCCACATACGCAAGGGACGGGTACTCCATCTACCGACCGTGGCTATCAGTTCCCTGCGTGTCCCGTCGAGCAGAGATCCCATTGGCTCCCAGATGTCGCCACGGTGCGCTTGCGCGGCTCCGATCGGCGAGGACGCTCGTCAACAATCGATGACAGTCCGCGCCGGGAGCCCCGACCGTTCACGATCGCATTTTGACCAGGAAAATTCGGTCTACCCGCCGTGCTGCTTCGACGTGTCAAGACAATAAACCCGTCGTTTCTCCCTGCTCCTTGCCGTTCATCGTCGAGAAGGAGCGAGACACAGCGGACGACAGTGCACCGCGGTGGTTTTCGCTGTCTGTCACGCACGCGGCACGTTCTCCTGTCACCTCTCGTTCGCTGCCGGCTTTATGCGGCCACCAACGCGCCGCGACCTCGCGCCTTGATCGTCGTGGCGTTTGCCCCGGGACAACGAGTTCCGCATCGGTAGCAGCGCCGTATTACCGCAGCCGGGAGCTGGACACCCTTGGGAACTTCACAGGAGGGTTGGCCCGCAGCAACGACCGACCGGATGGCGGACCACGGGAAAATGTGAGTGAACATTCTTCTCTCGAGAGCTCTACCCGATTGTCGTCCGACGTCTACTCGTGGACTTGGAAATCCGGGGGATGGGCTAAATCGGGTGGACGTGGAACCATGGCACGCTAGCGTTACGTGCGGGAATACGTCGATGATTTTCCCCCTCGTGCATAGCGTGCGAGGATTACCGTGGCACTTCCTTTGCCCGAATATGTCGGTAGGGGGGCAAGATGGTTTGGATTGACAGAGTTGACTCTCCCCTCTTCCGGGTTCCAGTAGTTTCGATAATGGGAGTCGAGATGCGTAAAGCTCGGGACAGATTTGTTTTTCTCGTAACAGCGTGTAATGCGAATAATAACGGCGACAGGGTTTGTATGTGAGATCGTGGAGAGTTAAAGGTAGATGTTCCGAGTAGGACGAGTCGCAGGATTGTGCCACCGCCATGTCGCATAGGCTGCAAAGTTTGGGCGATAAAAGTTTGGCAATGGGTCTTTCATTTGTGTAACCATTGTGTACTGGTGATTTACATGCGTAACTGGCGTATGATTATTTCAAGGTATAGAGTTTACGTGATGGCACTGTTTTAATTGGTATAAGCGGTACTCCATTTGGCAATGGATTCAACTGTTTCGTATATACGAACACTGAACGTGGTTTTATTTATGTGAATGAAAAGCGGATATCTGGAGTACTGCTGACTGCAATCGATGCGCCTGACTATAATCGATGTGCTTCTCTCTTGCACCGTGAGACTTTAGCCTCGAATTCAGTACATTGGGTCGCTTTAATGGAAATCTGCTTCGCGTAAACGGAGTACCAAAATACGGATTACCGTCATGTCGTTAGCATGAAGATACGCATTTGTATAGCCAACATGTCGCTCGGTGACAGTTCTTGCAATAATATTGCGATAATCAGCTTATCATATCAAGCATCGTAAACGACGATTTTCCTTCAACGGAGTAAGACATCGCGTACCTCTGCATTTATTTAAGGTCCATCAGGCATACAGAACTTTGGACGCATTAAAGAATAAATATAGTTGGACTGTGCACTCGTAATAATGATATGAATATACGTGCATTTCATTTAGCGTATCGAGAACTGAACCTGAAAACATTCGAAACGAAATAATCTACCGCGAGTGTATGATGTTTACGCATAAATCGTCTGTAATCTATATCTATATAATAATACTTAAATAATAAATAAGATACGTAAGAAACTTGTATAATATCATTACAAATTTTATATTAATAGTTATACAGAGTATCGAGGTTTAAATCTTGAGCACGAGCATATCGAGTTATGCTGCATCGCACTAATCGGTACATCGATATCGATTCCTGCATTACTGGCGTGGGTGGTCGCGCCTTTCTTTCAGATGATAGGTCGTCGATTAATTCCATGTCTCCGTTGAGCGTTAATACAATGAATATGCAGTTGCAAATATATCGAATTTTATATGATCATTTGTATAATCGTTACATCCATGCCTGATAATCCGGATAACAAGGCTTTGACATCGACCACAGCGTATTGTCGAGAATTTCTTCGAATACATGAAGTTGTATTGTACGCGCATACGGGCGGTCACTTATGTGGAATACGTCGCGGCGATAGAAGCGCCGGTAGTACGTACACTACCTTTCAAAAGTTTAGAATCATCGCGTCGGCCACAAAAAACCTTGGGTTTTCTTTTTTCATGCAAAAAGATACGAATAAACGTGTGGAACTTTTGCACGTGCCAACTATGTTTCGTAGTGTACGTGAGTGTATCGTTTTCCTTCTTCTTAACATGCGGCTTTTATGCATTCCGCATCCGTGTTACGAGTTTCCATGGTAACGATATGACCCCCCTCCCTCCTCTCCAAGCACGCGCGCGCTCACGCCTGATACGTACACATAAGGTAGATATTAACATCTACCTATCGGTCGTCTATTAACAGGTTTCTTTTTTATTTCCACGATAATGCATGTGTTGCGGAATGTTCTGTATATTGAAATTCCACACTTCTACGTGAATCATGAAGTATTTCCTCCTCCGTTGCGCTATATTTAGAATAACAAATGATCATCTAATCGGATACTATCGATAACGAGAGGCAGGAATAAAATGTTTCGGTAAGGAGCAATGGTAATTTGATACAAAGTGGGTAATATACAGGGTGCTTTCCAAATACATCCTGCCTTATGCGAGCTAAAGTGGGCGGTCGGTAAAGAAGCGAAAAATAATTTTCACGAAAGAACCTTGAATTCTCGAAGGGGATCGTAAAATAAGTAAATCATAAATTATAAATAAATATGTAAATATATTTCGAAATTAAAATATAAATTATAAGTAAATTGATTTATAAATACCCATCGTTCGTCGTGATATTATCATCTCACACTATTCACGTATATATAGGTTATGTAAACGTTCGGAAGTTCTTTTACGGGACATATTTTTTCCCAAAGAGTTTTAGATTTTCGATCAACGGACAAGCGGTACGGAACTTTTGGGCGGTAGTGTAACCGCGGTCTCTGAGTACTCGCGCGATAAAACGAAACCAGCATTTGACCCGCGGCGAAGGTGAATTACGTGCATCGCACGATTAACGGCCGGCGACGTTTCGTCGTGAAGGGGCGGCCCGCGTGAGTTCCTCCCGAGTATTATGGATCAATTGGCGGTTGCTGCTACTTTACGATTGCGGCCTTCCTCGCAGTGCGGATGAGCATACGCATAACTTGCGGAAATGCTCGTGGATCGTTCTGTTTGTCTGACTTTTGTAACGGATTTTCAGAACGCATAAGATGATTTTAATTGTAAGCCACCGAACCACAATCCAGACATATTTATGTGTGATTAACTCCTTATTTACCATTGCTCCTTTTTTAGGACACTTGTTTTTGATTTATTTCTACCTAAGCAGTGGAACTTTTAGTTTTAATTGTGGTATCTAAATGTTGTATCGATTGCTATAAAAGTTATAAACTCGTTACAAATATTTTTCTCTAATTAAATTACTGTAGGAAATTAATTGAGTGGTGCATTTCTTGGATTGGCACTTGGCTTTGGTATATAATGGGTTAATATCATTATGAATACATAAATATGATTGTATGATTATATCCTTAAAGACAAAGAATACAAAGGAAATTTGTCAATAGATTAAGATATTGATCCGTCTGCTGCAACAAAATTCTGGAACATATCAGAAAATCTCCATCTTAAATGATTAAATGATGTTAATGGCCGAGCATCGGTGTAAATTTTCCATTCACCAGTTGGTCTGTGGTATTATTTACAGGTGTAATTTTAAAAAGATGATGGGGAAAAGCGTGGAAAACAGTAAAGAACTATTATAGTTTTTCTATAACAATTGCCGTGCATAACACGAAACAGGCGAAATATAGGAATACGAAGTAATGAACATATGGTATCAGTCGTTTCCGTCAGGTAATCAAAAAAATTCGTTCAATTTCCGTGGCGATGAGACCTCAACGAGTTTTAGTGGTATTTTAATCCCTTTAATGCTTAAATTCTTAACTGTATTGAGTTATAGTAATGTAACGCATTTGACTTTTAATATAATTTGACTTTAATATCTACACGTCTACGAGTATAGAAAAAGCGAAATACAAATTTTCCCTTTGTCTATATTCATGAACAAAACTAGATTCTCGTAATTCAACGAAAACGCACGTGCGTAATGATTAAATCTTTGTAATACAGGACTTTCAAATGAATGGAGATTTCTTCAACAGAATTTTTATTTTACATACGAAGTATAACAATTGAGATAAAAAACATATCCATTGCCTGGCGGTATTTCAGTATTAAAAAAATGGGAAATTTTTTATTCCTCCATATCTCATGAAATTAGTTGTTGATGTGGTCACCATTATATTTTACAGCTGTTTTCCATAGGAATATGGATGCGAAATTTTCATTTTTCTGAAAACTTATTAATTTTTATTTATAGTACCGGAATTTTCTTCCTGCAGCGTATTTTTCTATTTTTTAATGTATTTTTTAACATTTTAAAAACGGCTAATATAATGTTTTTAGAATTCTGTATAAATCAGTCATAGAATTCCGAATACTTCATTCATAGAAATCTGTGTACCAAGTTTGAAAACAAGTACCAGTAACGGTATTAGAAATAGCTTCTTTCCAGGCTATTGCACGATCATTCTGTTCCATAATTTCTAGTTGTTCTAAATATAAGAGTGGCCATCTTAGAATTTGAGAATATTTTCGATAAAGATATTTCTGGCAGTTATGAAAGTAAAACTGTGTACTATTATTTTGTTGACTCTGTGAATTTAATCCTGTTTATGTACACAGGTACATATCTCTTCTCAGTTTCATGTAACACGTAATTCGCGTAACACAGCAATTCTTAAAAACCTATCCGGTGTGCTGTACGAGCCTCACTTGTAGATACGGAGATGTGGAAATATCATACCAGCACTAAGGCCAGCATCAATGCAATTTGACACGTCAGCAATTTTTTATAAAGTGGGCTCGGACTTTGCATTCAGATTAAATCCGGCTTGAATTATTTTCCGTTGAGCATTCATACGCTTTGTTAACTCTTCCGCGAGAGGGCCTATGAGATTTTTTTTCACAGAAAATTGAATAACGTATCAGGTGCGCAGATCAATTCGATGCCTTCATATTGAATGAATTTTATCTCGGTTCTAAATTGAAATACTTTTCTGCTGCTTCGATTACCTGGACGATTGAGCGGTGCTCGAAAATGGGGAAAGTATTTGAAGTATCGAAATACCTACATCATTCCTTTTGGAAAAAAAAATCTATTTCTTTAAAAGGCACCGACTTCACTTTTATCGATTATGAATATACACTAAGAAATATTTTGATCGATTTCTTCCTTACAATTAGACTTATAACAATTCTTCCTTTTCTTACAATTTCCTGTTTGATTTTTTAAAAATAAAATTCAGAGTAACCAACGAAATTGTGTCTTATAGCGAATTGGTATATTGGCTTCAAATTGGTATGTGTACTTTAATTTTTTTCATAGTAGGTTTTATTCTGATTACCTATTCACTGAAAATAACGTGAAAATGTGCTATAAATATGCTAATTACACTTTTAATAACCATTAAAATATGATGGATTGATTCATGCAATCGCATATTCATATATTAAACTTTATTTGATATATTTTGTATCGATAATAAAAGCAGAAGTTATTTTGAGGACATGCGGATGCGGCATAGAGCGGGAATAATCTTGAAATACGCATTACAAAGCAGTGTTGTAAGGGAATAATTTATGCAGAATGCTTACTAGCGTCGCAGTGCATAGATTGCAACTGCGTCAGTGCCATACGAAGTAGAAATTACAGTATATCAAAATTACACGATCTTTTTACATTATTAATTCATAGGTATTACAATATGTACGTTTATAATTGTAATGTATTAGATACATCATTATAATACGATATCCTTGAGCCAAGTAAAATCTGTATCCAAGAACAAAGTGTGTTTTATTCTTCGAAATGGTGGCTATCATTTCGATGATATTACGCCATGTACGATAAGTTAAAACAGCATAAAGATATTGTAATTCAAATCAGAGTTATTATCGATTCCATGTAAATGCAGCAAAATCATTTCTACAATTTTATTAAGTTAATAATAATTAACATACAAGTCTTTAAGTTAATTTTTATTTTGTATAGAAAATGTGATCGTTTAGAATTCGGAATCGTTGTGTTTGATTAATTTTGGGTTTGGTCAATCTTCCTTGAATTGTTCAGCACGAGGTCACGCGTGTTAGGAATAAATTCGCGTTTCGTCATAACCGCTGATAAATTAAATTGCATGATTTTTGTTATTTGCTGTCATTACCATGAGTCTCTGACAAGCGCCATAGAAATGCTCAGTTCCGTCGTCGATTTCGTATACTTATAAATCTAACGATGATCATTATCTCAATTTAATTTAATTTATTTGTTCTGGGACTGTATATTCACATCGCCACGAAAAATTCGTGGTTATAAATGTATAACAAACTTTATAATGGTTTATATTTTGTAACATCGGTGAAAAAAAATATATAAACAAATAAGCACAAGAAAATTAATGAGACTTTACACTCAAAAATTGCATTACATATGTGGACTGAATGTCTTGAATAAGATGATTAATAATAGAAAATCTGCTAAACTTACTAAACTCGTAGCTTCTTGTTTATTTAGTATCTTTTTATTATTGTAACACTATATACAACGTTTTATATATTTTATTTATTTATTTACGTAATTTATTATTGTAACATATTTAAATAATAAAAAGTCGATATATAAGTTAGTCGATATACTAGTTTTGAAGGAGGAGCAGATATTAGGTAGTGAGACACAAGGGTTGATGAACCTCTGTACAACAACAGGATGTGATAGTTGATATCGGAAAGGGAAAAATGATTGAAATTGCAACAAAGGAAGAAAACATCGTTCTTTTTCTCGTTTTCCTTCATAAACTTCCGCCTTAATGTTACGCGGTATGCAATTTAATAAAATACCAGTACACTTGGTCCCAGAGAGCAACAATAGGTATGACATTTCTTTCATCGTTGATAGAAGGTCGTCTTTAACGCTCTGTAGCTCGTCGGACTGTTTCTGTCGAGTTTAGACAATTGCAGTGGCGAAATTTTGGTCCGAAACGTTCTTTCGTTATTGGCAGCGCATGCAGCAAAAACGTGAGCAAAGCCAAACGTATTCGCAGCTGCTAAGATACGCCACGGAGGTGGGAGGAATTAAAGAAGGAAGGTACACAATTGAAATGAATGTCGTACAGCTTATCACGCAGACGTCGTACTATGCGCGCCCGCGGTTACGAAATATTTCAGCTTCCGTCTTAATGGCCGTGCTGTAAAACTTTTCCAATCTTATTTTGCAATGCTTTATTCCAGACGTGTACTTTTTGGAAGCACTTATAACTATGCGGTCTTTGACACCAATTCTCACTCGTTCACGTTAAATATCGTGAAAGGCTGATGATTTCAATTATTTCAAGTACGCCAAAGGCCAATTGTAACTGTTTTTAATAATCCTCTTTTACGGCGAAAAGTTTAGAGTCTTCTAATATAATATCCAATACTTAGGAAAATTAATATTTAACTGGTTATAGAAACATGAAAACTATAGTCATTTTTTTTGTACCGTGTACGCATTTTGATTGTAGTGCATTTTTTTTTTTTTTTTTTTTATAGGATTACAGAAGTAATAAATTTCTCATTATAATACCAACTTGTCATCTCTTATCGTTCGCAATGATACGTATCAAAATAAAAATGGTATTTACGTTTCATGACAAA
Source organism: Ampulex compressa (assembly GCA_038496175.1). Lineage (NCBI taxonomy): Eukaryota > Metazoa > Arthropoda > Insecta > Hymenoptera > Ampulicidae > Ampulex > Ampulex compressa. The sequence goes on along the minus strand of JBCFXI010000624.1, from coordinate 82,663 downwards.
TTTATGAACGCAAATATCTTGAGATCTAGCGATTGGTACGATTTCTCCTGTGGGTAGTCGAATTTGACATGTTATTCTAAATATAGCAAGAGAGCTTTTTCCATTAAAAAACATACATGATTACAGAATCATAAAAAGGTAGCGTCTCTGTGAAATATGGATTATAAATCCATGAGTTATGCTTGTGTGTATTTGCGTACAAGATGTAGCTGATCATATACAGTTTATGTGCTTGAAATATTTTTTTCACCGTTGTTCCCTCAAAGGTGTAAAAATAAAATTAATTTACTTTGTTCGTAACATCCAGCGTTACTTCAGCTTGTTTGACAAAACTCATATATTTACCATTTTATTTTTTATTTTTAAATTTCCTTTTATTTTCAATTATTTTATTAATCATTTTTTAAATCTATTCTGCTTCGTGTTTTCATTGATTTTTATTTTACAATAATATACCCTCCTTTTAGGAAGTTTATTGCATTAAATGATTTTAGAATAAGACAAGATAGTTATCTCTCACCATTTTGAAGCATAGTCTGAGATTCTCGCCTAAAGAAGTGGTAAAACTGAAAAAGCAAAAGAGTCGTGTCAGGGAATATAAATATTCGCGCTTTTGAAAATTATGATTCATATTTCTGTGTCGAACGTTTTTATAAATTACGATGTATATCCTATTATAAAATCATGATTTTAAATACCGAAATGCCGTCGGAGTTCGCAGATAAAAAACAAATTTGCTTTTCTAAGGCAGTGTATTAATGCTGTCGAGATATAGGTAAGTCTCGCGTTATTTTTAATCGGACACCTCTATATTCGAATTTGCGAATCTCGTACATTATATGCCGACATTAAGCAAATAAGGTCGCTTCGCGTCTTGCGTCTGCCCATTTATTTGCAGAGAGAGGCATGAAGAGGCACGAATAAATTACGTAATTTTTACGAGTCTTTCGAAGCCAAATACAAAGAGCACCAGTTAACTTCCTATAATTCAACGTAAATTCCAAGTTTTCCTCCACGCATTTTCTCACAAATAATGTATTATTCAGATTCAAATTTACAGAGCATCGTAGATCAAAAGTAGATTAAGCATCGAAAATCGTTAGTCGAAAAAGACCCATAATTGCCGAACAAACCGCTTTTAATCATATTCTTTTTACTCTTTTGTTTTATATTATAAAACTCTCCAAGAGTGAGTGTTAATGTTCTATAATCGATATTCGATTTATATTCTGACACTTTGACCATAACTTCTAATCCGTCATTCTGTGTACGAAAGAAAAATATGGGATGCAGAAAACGGATCGATTGAGGTTCACCGAGTGATTTTTCGATTGACAATAATTGAGCAATTTGTCAAATTGTTTGGCAATCATTTAAAATTTGTCAAAAACTTATCGTTAACTCAGAGCAAAGCACGTGTACGTAAACCGTGCACACCATGGACTATTAGTTTGTTGTAATCGTGGTGAATAGAAGTTTGAGTTAATACACTGGTTCATCAATGTGCATATAGTGGTCAACGTTCTTCGAATATTTTTTGATTTCTGCAACCATTGTCTGTTGACAATATGCTCTAATAGTTGGATAGATTCTGTATATTCACATGTGAACATTTTCGCTTGGATTTAGTGGGTAATATGTGCAATACTAGGAATATTTTCTGCATCTTGGAAAATTGACGAGGTGCATCGTAAGCACATAATGCTCCTGCCTGGTCGTAGTAACTGAAACAGTTACTTAGCCATCTATCACTTAGTTGCGACCGTGACGGCTTAAGACAAATCCGCAGCAAGCCGGAGTTGTCGCTTGAAGTCTTTTTCGATAATATTGCTCTTATCTTAATGCGTTCTCGGAACTTTCGTTGCACGACATTTTTATGGGCCTTTTTCATTTTAAATTCGATTCCTGGACATAATTCGTCAAGCATTGATTGATCCACGAGTCACCCTATAAAGTATATATAGCCGTCTGTATGAGCTAAGGTAATCATAACGAAGGATGTTAGGAATAATTAATTATCGTAAGCAGTGCTGTTTCTTTAATAGTGATGATTGTGTGATGCTTATATTGATCTTATATTGATCTATTTATTATTGAAGTAAAAATTTTATTATTTGCGTGTCATAAATTTTACCTTTTTTCAATCTGTATATAAATGCGCAACGAGACTTGATTGCATCACTGATAAATCTTGGTCTTCGTTCCATTTAGTTTATTCCAAATCTTGTTTTTCCATGTGGCAGCAAATGTGGGCATTTTTAATGCGTTAAACACAAGTGCCATGAGTCTAACAACGAGGAACGAGCAATAATTGAGTAAACTAATTATCCGTGTAAATAATGCACGAGCTTGTACGTATGTCTTCGGTAATAGAATCTTCAGTAATTGGCAAAAATGATATAAATCTGAGGAGAACTAGCCTTTGCACGAACTGGTGTTCTAATGCTCATCAACGATATGCATAGAGCTGCAACAGATCTATGACTCCATTACCACCTTGTGTTCATCACCTTGGACGTTGAAGAATCTAGCTTGATTTTTCAGCAGGCATTATTAATTGTCTTTGTGATATACTTATGTCGAACATATTATACACACACATACATGCATGCATACATATATATAAGTACACATATTGCAGACAGTGTGTGCGTGCGTGTACGTACGTATGTACGTATGTATGTGTGCATGCATAATATGTATGTATGTATCTATGTATACACACAACGTAATAAAGTAATCTGGGTTACTCTGGCTTTCTCACCCTTTCCATTGTCCAACGGCTTCTACGTTTTCTCGCAAAATGCCGAGCACCTTTTACCGTTGAGAAAAACGGGCTTTATATTAGACCCGTCGCCGCGGGTAAATCTGTGCTGCAGGACGAGAAAAGTTGGCCGTACCGTTTTTTTTTTTATTATTTTCGGCCTTTTCAGAGAAAAAATGAACATTTGGGAGTTTACCAAGATTTTCGCGGAATTAACTGTACGGGTGAGCCTGAACAGAAGAACTAGCGAACCAGTCAAAAGGATCGGTCAGTCATTTCATTAAAAAATCGTAGCGCTTTATAAAGATGTATTTTCTGAGATTTTTCATGCTTTTCATGCAATACCTAGATCATTATTTTCTTTTTTCTTTCTTTTTTTTTTTTTTTTTTGAAAGATGTACGCGGTGTTCTAGATATGTCTCGAAAGTGGCCGGTAGTTTTAGTATCAAACATCGATAAAATAAATGCGACAGTGTTTATAACGTTTATACCGAATTTATTAATATATTAATTTATCATTATAGATATTATAATTGTTCTGTGCTGTAGTATGCGCTGCAGTTATTTTATGCACATGCTATGGAATAACCGATACGGGATATCCCAAGAAAATGTGTACGTACTTTGAATTAACACGTTGAACGCCCAGCGTGAATCGATGGAGTTCCTTTCGGGGTCTAAATCCGAAACTCTGAGTGTAAATAGCGAGATACGATTCTCAGTTACTTCTAATTGAGGGTTTTTCCGCGTTTTAATTAATTTTTACCTAAGCAAGTATTCGTTCAGGAGATGTTTTATGGTTATTCGACCAGCTTGTTACCTACTGCCTGGTCGTTTTTATTTTGTTGAGTTTTTATATTTTTTACATATATTTTTTTTAGTTTTATATATTTTAAATACAAATTTAAACATAAATATAATTTTAACTTTATAGTATTATAAGTGTATTTTATAGTTTATAGTTTATTATTGCTCTACATTGCGTATACTCGTTATAATAGCGTTAGAAATAAAATTACTATAAATTACCTTCGAAATCCTGTTTTAATTGGACCAAGAAGAATATCACCCGTTTACGGGTGACGTGGCTTTCAACGTCTTAAACCATTACCCTTTTTCGAAAGGACTTAGGCTAAAAATCTTTGTAAAGATGTTTATACATTTTTTAATATGCCCTGTCCAGTGATATTAATGTCCAGTGTGTAATTAATCGAATTTAACGAGACGTGATAATCAAGATGATAGTAAACTGAAATTTTGCAGTATATACCTTGGAGAGGCGTGTATCAAGTATCATACGAGAGGTATTTCAATTATGCACTTTCCGTGTTGTAAGTGATTAATAATCTACTCTACATTACGGTGCGTCGACTACTCGTCGCATGGAAGGTGCATACTTGCAATATCGTTCATAGAATACTTTTTGCAAAACGGTATGATAATCAGAAAGTAGCCTGAGTCTAGGATATATTTGGTTTTAAAAATTACATAACTCTCATGCTCGATGAGCGGCGATATGTAGTATAAAATTGAAGTTATGCCACGATATAAATGGTGTTGCTATACAAGAGGACGGTGGACAATTAATTTGGTTTCTCTTTAGCCATATCTTGTGCAATTATTGCTGCCTGGGATCATAAGGATGAAATAGAAGATATGCACGGCAGCGAGCAGCGCAATTTGTTATAGCCTACAATATATTAGTCAAGGCATAATTGACGTTACTTATGTTGTTGTCGCTCCTTCGGTCATGATTGGTGCCAATTTAGAAGATCGTTCTGTTATGGGTTCATATCATGGCTGCTGCTATCCTATATTCACCGTATCATCCGATAAAAATCGTATAATCTTGCTTTATGTACTGTCTTGCTTTATATAATCTAAATTATTTCAATTTATGAATGTGGAATTTTATATACTATTTAGATCATGATTGGCCTCCTGAAAGTTGCATGGAAAATTTATTAAACACCTTTCATACATACTAATATTAAAAATTCACAAGGTTTAAAATTGGTGAGTAATTTACATTATGGATTAACCGTATATTTGTTAAGATCGTGACGCAATTACTTAATCAATTGTGTGTATTTATATGCGTGCGTGCGTGCGTATCTGTGTAATTAAGTATATGTATTTTACTAAATAAAACGAATTAGATATTTATGATTAGCAATTTAATTTCCTTGTGGTCATAAAATTGATACTCTTTGTTCTGTTTTGCTTTTGGTCAAAATCAGGTTTGAATAAAGGTACGCATCGCTTCCGGTATTCATCGCAGGATAATTCAATTGCTGTTTTTCCAGTTGACTTTGGAAAAAGTGATTGCCAAATGAGTATTGAGAAATCGAATTTTGTGCGTCATGCATCGTCTTAAAGTAGCATCGGTATCCTTAAAGTAACAAAGGAAATGCATCGATTAAATCGTGTTATCCACGAAAATGTAGCAATTTGATATGCTATATACATGATATTAATGTTGAATGAGATTATTTTATATATTATTGGGCACGTCCTACATTATTTGCATTCTATTATTTCCTCATTTATATTATATACAATACAATATTTTATATAAAATTAGTTTCATTCTTGTACGTATCAATGATCGTAAACAAGGGTCAAAATGGAGGAAAACTCATTTAGTATGTTATGGCAAAATTGGATTATCTCATATATTTATAATACACATCTTGATAATTATACTGAAAATATCTTGGTTGAGACAGAAATAAATTGACTCCAGCCAAATAAGCATCGGAATATTTTTTACTTATTTCCGGTTGTTGGACGTTCACATAAATTGCTTGTCAAAGCGCGATCGTTTATTATACAGATTCTCATGGCCGTAACATTTATTCTCGACTATCAGTTTCTTGTGTGGATTAACGATGATAATTTGCTTGGTTTTTTTCTGACAGTATTTCCAGTCATTTATATTGGCCTTGATCGAAACATTGGTGGCAGCATAGCTGACTGCAGATTAGCTCGTAGACTTCATTATTATTTAGCAAGAGTTTTCGTAAATGTGAAGATAATCTTTTGTCATTAAGTTGAAAATGTGGAAAAACTTCATTGGAATATTGGATATTGTTCTAAAAGCTGTTATAATTGACAAAATCAATAATTATACTGTACTTTGTAATTGATAATCAAATGATTATGTAATAACACAAGCTATTTCTACATCTTCTCTAACTGTTACAACACAAAAAATATTTTCACGTGCTCTGCACGTTTACGTCAAAGGCTCTCAACGTTTTTTTACTTCTGGTTTGTTATTCTTCCTCACTTTTAACTTGAAAAACATTTTTTTTTAACAATCTATCCCTACATTTCTAATATTGTAATTCACAGTATGATATTGCTAAAAAATGTTATATATATTTCTTCTAAACACTATACAACTTTATTCGATTTATTCATATAGGTCGAATTCTATTTACCTCACTCAAAATTCCATCGATCTCAAAGAATTCCACATAGACTCCGTTGAGATTACATACTTAAATTTACATACTCAAATCAACAATAACAAGACTGCTTTGTCACTATTTTTGTATATCCCTCAACGTTTTAGCGGAACGAAGTCACTCCTATTCTTCATTATAACTCACCTGCGGTATGAGTTAACTCTATTCCAGCTATTATATTGGCATAAATTGACGATCAAAGTACACGGCATGCAATCCTATCAAACAAATCCTTTATCCTTAAATGTTTTTATCCAAGATACAAGATTGTCCAAATTTATCTTACGTTCTCCAATTTGTAGTGTAATCAGCTTAGCAAAGGTGACATAACTAAAAACTCGTGCCGCTTAAGTAAAAGCCTTCCCTTTCGAGGGTTGTTCTGCTAATTTTCGGTATCCTTAGAAAAAAGTTCTATGAACTTTCGATGATGCTTCCGCGCCCATTGTATTTAGGGGCCGAAAGTAAAAAGGGGTAAAGAAGGGCTTGAACAGGGGATGACAGGGTAGGAAGTGGAAGGTTCGCGATAAGGCACGCTCGACTTCGTCGTTCCGCGATACCGTTTACTCTTTTGCGTCAGCAAAGGCGCAATTTTCTTGTAATTGTTCCGCATTATCTCCTACTTATATTTTATGTAAAGCCGGCGAATTAATTATTATATTTGGCTATGGTACACGCTGTAAGAAAATGCACACTGTGACCAACGTGATATGTATTTCAGTGTACAGTGTGAATGGACGAGTCGATCTTAATCGACTCATTTTCACGATTCGTGGAAATGCAAACATGTTTTATTCATATAACACACTTTTCTATATATTTATATAAAACACACATATTTATATATGCATTTAATCACCAATAACATGCCCTAGGTATTCATCCAGTCACACTACACACTTTTTTTTTAGAAATTTTTTTACAGCTTGAATACATGCAATATACCTCAACATATATATATTTTTTTTTTAAATTACCTAAATCCATGTACATTCAGATAGAGATATAGAGTAATGTTTTCAATTATTGAGCTAACTGCGACAATCAGACATTAAAAACAATAATACAATAACAATAATAAAAACAATGATTGTCATTAAAACAATAATGTCAAAATGAACAATCAAAAACTATAAAAAATATAATAAAATAAATATACACAAAAACTATAAAACTACAACAATCAAAACTATAAAAATATAATAAAATAAAATATATAATATATGAAAAAAAATACACGCACGCACATACACAATATATAGGAATGGCCTAAATTAATGCGCAGTCTTTAGTAGGCGGTGTCCTTGAGCGCTGCTAGTAACAGAAACAAGAAACAATGCTCGGCTGACACGTTGAACCTAGCCAGCGAGCACGCTCGTGATAATAACAGGGGAGCCTGGTTTTGCAATTTACTTCCCCAGGATTCGCTTTTCAGCTTCTTCTATTCACCTTTTCCCCCTTTTTCCATATCTTATGCGAACTCGGTGGTAGTCGATAGTTGTGTAGAGAAATAACTTTCTGGCGCTAGGCCGTTCGCAGAAATATCCCGCCTGTCGGGGAAAAAGTTGTTTTTTTTAAATGCATGGTGCATATGAACATTTGATTGAATGTTTTTTGATCATTATTTCGAGCAACGATAGAATTTTCAGTTTATTAATTAATAGATTATAATATATTAATTATTAATATAACATAAGAATTAAAAATGTACGTCGAAAATGGTATATAAATAATGATTTTCATTGTTAGCTTAGTGAGTTGTTTGGTGATGTTTTTCTTCTTCTTCTTTTCCCGCTTAGAAGTCTGAAAATATTAAAAATCATTGATTTTCAAGATTAAAACTCGGTCTTGCTTTCCTCATGTAGTACGCCCTGAAAGACGTTAACCATTCTAGTGATATTTACCTCCTTATTCTTAGTTTATCTTCAAAATAACGTTTCCTTCCAGTTGTTCCTTTTCGTGTGAAACTTACGCTCGCTCATACAAAATTAATGAAAATAAGTTACGTGAAAACACGCACAGCATATCTAATTCTAAGCTAATTACCAACTGGATACAGATCAAAGTACAGTGCATAGTCCACGTGTTGTTACAAAGTGTTTTCTCATATCAGTTTACATCTTACATCAGGTGTAGTTTAGAATGGTTAGGGCAAGGTTTACTATAATATCATTAAGTACGTTGAATGGATTAAAAGGATGTCAGAGACAGGTAGACAAATGTATAAAGTAATCATTCAGAATGGAGTAGATAATTGTTTCTCGCAGAAGACTTTGATCGTTCGACATACAAAGAGTAGGTATAAACTTTCTGCACTCTTATGTCGTGTAAGGTTCGATATCATGTTCGTTAAATATCAATGCTCCATTATAACTTTGCACGCCAATCGAATAATTCCTACGTTTTTCGCCATTGTCGACACGAATTTACGAAATTCCTTCAATCGTCCATTATTTTGACATACGACAGAAATGTATGGAGCGGTGCAACTTGGTTGGCGCAAAAGGTGCAACATTTTTTTTGCATCGCAGGGGTTAAAGGAAAATGAAACAGAGAACTTTTCCACATTTCGTGAGTTTCGGTCGCGACCTTCATCGGGCTGGAAAACCGATGGAAAATCGCTCGAGTTCTCATTAGACCCGGCCTTGTCGTCGTTCCCCTTTTTTCTCTGTCGTTACCTCCCCTCCTTCCTTTCTTTGGTTCGCTGCATTTCATGCTCACAGCCATGCCACCCACGCACACGAATACATACTGTCCCCTTTTGTTCCTCCCCTTTTCCACTTCTCCTTTTTTCATTTTTCCGTGAAACGAGGTATGTTACTAATTTATACTAATCCACGCGACACAGTGGATCGTTAATGTACTGAACCTGTGTAATTACGTTTATCAGCCTTCTGTTCGTTGGGTTTGATATGTTAGATTAGGTACAGAGGGTTGATCTAAGATTAATAATAATTCATGTCGAACTTTAAACAAATGATATTTTAACTTAATTGTCGTATGTTTAGGTCAGTTTTTTTAGAATGTCTTTTTAATCCCCGATAAGGATTCAAAGCAAGATGAATGAGGATTCCTTAAAATTTTTGTGCAAAATGGACGTCTGTAATGTAGTGATTAATAGATGCATTTATTTACGATCCTTTCGTATTTAACACTAGAACTACCAGCCACTTTCCTGGCATATTTACAGGACCACGTACATCTTTAGAAAAAAGGGGAGAGTAAAGGGAAATTTCAGTGAATCAAAATGATGATCGAAATACTGCATGAAAATCATGGAAAATCTCAAAAAATACATCGTTATAAAGTACGAACATTTTTTAAAGAAACGAGTAATCAGTCATTTTGACTGATGTGGTAGTTCTAGTGTTAAGCAAGTTTGGAAAGATCATAATGAAAGTATAGATGTCGATGAAAAGGAGTAGTTCTTGTAAAAAAATATTACTGGGCATACGATGCAATTAAATAAAGTTCATTCAATTAGAACTAATCGTTATAAAGATCAACAAGATGACTATGATAGCTCATATTATAAGATAAGTTTGTTATAAATCTATGTGTCCGTAGTACACGTTAACAAGTTTTTATCGACTTATAAGCATCGGATAATGATAGATAAATAAACGTGCGGTCTATTCCAGTATTTATGACTTTCATAACTTTACGTCGCTTATAAGGTATATCGATAAATTGGCTCGGAGAATCGATGTAATATCACTCGGTGGATATATAATGACTAAATGTACGAATAATAAATGTACGAGAGTTTACAAAATTACAAGGCATTTTTGCATAATATAAGAATATCGATAATTTATTCGATTTATAATGTATTCGTGTTACGTATGTTGTGTTTATTTCAACACTATTTTGCATAATTCAATTTTCAAAGATTTTTCTTTACTACTCTGTAAAAAACTCGAAGTTAATGTATCACGACACGGATCTAAGCCTCGATATTAATGATGAGACTGAAAGTACTAAGGACTTTGATATACAAAGTACGTTTTAATGAAAAAATTTTTCTTAGGATATGGATATGTGCAGTTACTACTAAAATATTCAGTCAGTAGCAAAATTTAACTATTTAATGATGTATTTGTATTAATTATAGAAGGGCTGAATTGATTACTTTTCTGTGAAATATCATTTATTGTACTTCAAAATTGTACATTGTTAGTTGAATTAATTTTCATACATAATATTATGATACAAGTAAATGGAAATTGTGTTTAATGGATACCGTGATAAAAGCATTTGGACAGTTGTAAAAAATGAATGTAATACTAATGTGCTTACATATTTTGTTACATAAATACAATGTCAATTTGGATCGTTGTCGTGAAAGAATTTAAAACTTTCTCAAATACTAAAATTGTCCGCAGGTGTGATTTATTTAAAAAAAATACTAAAGTATTTATTTTTATCGAGAATATTATCAATACAAAATGAGTTGTGTAACTTCATAGTTTGAGATATATCCATTATGTCGCATATGTCGGCACCATTTTCCATTATCAATTTCAATTGTTTGCATTAAAGATCTTTATTTCTTTTATGTTACACCATTATTTTTTTTATCACTTTTATATTCGTTGATTTTACCCTTTACTATAAATATAACGTTATCGTGTCATTTATTTTCTTTGGAAATATACTCCTTTGGGAGAATCAACCTCTCGTTTCGATTAGCTTCATTAATTTATCATATCTTTCAAGTAATATATCTATTCTATACATTTTTATGAAGACGTTTTCGTATTTCACTTGAAACCACTTTTCTACCAGATTGTTTGATGTTAATCGTGTGAAACTTATCTGTGTGTCATTTTTAACTTTCCCGATAATTCATCGCTCGTATCTTGTATCAAGTAACTTTGCATGTACTTTTGACAATTTAAAATCAATATGGCTTCGTTTCTCTATCATTTAATAATGTTTACAGCTGTATTTTTGGTCATACACAATAATTTTGTGACTTTACGATAAGATAAATCTATTTATTTATGGTAAATACTTGTTATTCATCGAGACGAGTATTCCTAGCTTTGCATTTCAATTTGCCCATTTGCCGTTTATATTCTGATCGAAGGTTTAAGAGAGAAACGTGAACGTACACGTGAAAGTTTGTTGTCTACAGAATACGAATGATCTAAATATATTTATCAAATTAGTGATTGTTAATGTGAAATTGTATTAAACCAGCAGTACGTGACATTATATTACATTAAATAAGGTACCGCAAAGAAATAGAGTAAATGGAATTCTTTCATATATGATTGAGACACATCATTAAATAATCCACTTTCGTCATCGTTCGCATACTTTTGGAAGTGACTGTATAATAAATGCACGCGCGGCTCTTTATTCAACGACTGTGTAATTGACCATCAACTGCGTGGTATAGGTGTTTCTAATTGGACAGATTTGTCGGAAAGATAAAACCATTCATGTAGATTATATTTCGCATGAATAAAGCTTGTGCGTACTCAGTGAATTTAAATATCAGCAAGACTTGGCAGGTCGAAATATAAAAAGTATGGAAGTATGGAAATATATATGTATGAATACTTTGTACATTCTTAAAGAACAAGGTTTTATGGCACACGATGGAAAATAAATGTCTGTCTAGGTAGGTGAAAATTGTCGTTTGATGAGAAAATTGAATACTAACGCAAAATAAAAATTTATATCGCATACTGAAGAAACTAAATGCGTTTTTAAACAAAATTAAGAAATTATAAGCATATTAAAAAACGCATATTAAGGATACATCAGAAACGATTTAAGTACAATGCTGGAACATTTATTATAATTAAAATTCCTATAATACTGGATTTGTCGTTATAATATTTAATCACTTTTACAACCAAAAATGGTATTTAGCATGAAATTGGAGTTTTATCTAATTCCCGTGAAACGTGGCGAAACGATTTTCCTCTTCAGTCAACTGAACTTTGCGCTTATCATAAATTACGTGCGTACCACCCTTACGTAAAAGCGATTTACGTATATTACGTGCAAGCATATTATTTATATCATTTTTACACCGCTGTTATACTTTTTAGTCGGTGGACCATTATTGTTATTACACGACTAACGGGCTATTATGCGCATGCAATATTTCTATCAAGTGTACATTGCATATATACTGGGCGTAAGGTATAAAAGAATATTGATTCCTATATTGTGAAAACGATATATTGCGCAAAAAGTCTCAAAAGTCGAACATTAATTGAGAGGGACCTCTTAAAACTAACTATTGTACTCAAATATTGAATGAATAATTCTATTCGTAAGTATTTCAACCCTTTGCGGTCGTTAGTCGACTCTCAGCCACTGTCTGCTCTCAACCACCACAGCGAAGAACCATACTGATTTTATATTGTATTCATTTTACCTTAAACTCCATTTAGGATATATCAGATTACACTTCCTATAAAAGAACATAAACTGCTAAGGAACCTATTCACGACCAATACGGTGCTCCTATCAATCGGAGATAACGAAACCTGGTATAGAAAAAGACTGATGCTTCTCACTCGCCATGCAAGACGTCGTGACGAGTGAGTCGTTTCTCGAGGGCAGAATTTGAAATGATATTTTACAAATTGCATTTAAGTGTAATTAGGCATTCTTGCTTCTTAAGATATTTTAAAAATGATACTCTAAAATGGCAAGAGGAAAGTTACCGAAAGAAGTGTGTCGTGGAACTGAAAGTAGCGATGATAAGTTTTATTTTGATTCTTTGAATACTGACTGTGATACAGAAAGTGATGACGTCAATAGTGTTTCTGATAGTGGCATAGCTTATATTTGTCCGGAAGTTGATGGAACAACTTGTAAGTGATTTTCGTGACGAAGCATCTTCAAAATCAGGAAGACCATCGTCCTCAAATATCCAGGAAAGGCTTAATGACAAACTATATATATCGCGGAATTGTGAAGATGTAAAGAGCAAAGATTGTCGTCTATCTTCAAACAAAAAAATCAAGGGCGGAAGACGCCAAACTAATTATTCTTGCGACACATCTTCTCGAAAACCGGAACTTCATATTGGAGATTGCTTTAAAAGATACCACACGATGGAGGACTATAAAGTATAATTTTTATATAAAAACATTCTATCAAAACGTACTATTGTGTAAACATATATTTAAAGTTTACAATAAGTTCACGAATTGTGTTGTTCCTTCACAATCTTGCATATTGCCTACTATTCGTACAACGGAAATGAATTCCAACAAGCATGACACGCGTGTATAAATTCTACACCTCCGTAAAGGGTTAAATTCTTCAATAGGCCTGTACCAAGATAACGCCCCTATACTTCCAAATCGTTGTTTCACTTTCGTTCGTTTGCATCCCCCTTTTCATCACTCGCCTTATTTTTATAAAGTATAAAACGGAGCACCGCGTAGACAAACTGGGTCAGAGGTAATAGGCGCAAGACCTGGATAAAAAAGCCGGTGACATCGGAGCGAAGTAGTCCGTCCTTGAAATTTGTACTCCATGGAATCTAATTCCAGCGCAGGAATACGGACGTTAGTCTCGAATATGTGCGTCAGTCTCGATTCTTAATTAATAGTATCGGGTAACGAAAGGCCAGATCCACAGGGCGAGACACCCTGTAGAAAGGCTCTGCGAGGGGAAGAGGGGGGGGGGGGGATTGGAAAGGCCGTCGATACCAAACGACCTTGTGGCAGCATCGACCAAGCCTCCTCCGCTCTCCTCTTGCCTTTTCGGCTCTATACAGTGCCTCTTCGTTTACTACGCCCTCTTTCCACCCTTACGCCCCCCCCCCCCCCCCTCCGGCCTTTCCACTTTCTCCCGCGCCCCACCGACCCTCTTCAACCGTCGTGGAACTTATAATTCCTGTACTCGATTTCTCTGTAATCCGGCTGTATTAAGAATCAGGCCACCCTCACCTTGGCCGACTTGCATTATATTATTCACCACCTGATCTTCTCCTAAACATCATCGATTTTCGTTAACGAGTAATTTAGGGTGGAATCCCTCCTAGGCGAGCCTCGGTTTTCTCGATTGCCGCGCCGTTATTTTCGCAAGGATAGCCTACGGTGCCTTGCGAGATTTCGCTTTAGGAAGATCATGTTTTATTCGTATATCGTACTTATATATATATATATATATATATATTCCACAACGAATGCCTATTTATGTCATGGAGGAGTCCCAACCCTACATGTCTGTGTGTGTGTGTAGGATTGGGACTCCTTCATGAAATAAATAAGCGTTCGCGGGATGATTTGACCGGAGGGCCTGAGTAGCTTAGTGGTCGGAGCAATCGTTTGGAAAGCGAAAGGTCCCGGGTTCGAGACCCGTATGTATATGTATACACACATATACATACATAAATACAGGGTGAGGCATTTACAGAGTGTCATGGGCATTTTGCTCCAAAACAAAGGGGAAATTCGAAAATTTTTTCATACAGAATTCGCAGTATTCATAAGATGTACCAAGACTAGTGCATTAATTACCTTTTCTCCCTGTCTCAACTACTAAAACAGAAGGATATATCAACCACCAACATTCTTTTTCGCTAGGTATCGACTATTGACTCAAATTCTACTTCCAGAAAAAAAAAATTCAACTGACATCAGGAAGAAATACTTGCCGTAATCCTATATAATACAAGAATAGTTTCTGCAGCGATTATCGATCATAAATTACCCATAAAGTAAACCGAGCCTGAGCCATCCGAACATATAGGCAAAAATTACAGGAGTAAAATCTCGCTCTTTATGATAACAGAAACGAAGATACCTTCTATTCCAGTAAAGAACCTCCTTTAAACAAATACTTGTTAAAACAGCGGCATTTCGAAGGTCTTAGCACCTTCCTTCTCAAGCTGGAAAAAATAAATCACGACAGTAGTCCGCCAGTATAACAATACTAAAATAAAACCACAGCTATAAACCAAAATAAACCTTAAACATACCTCAAACTAAATCCAAAAGAACGAACACACGTTCTTATACATCAATCACGTCTAAACGATAGCACACGATGGAAAACAAATGTCTATCTAAGTAGCTGAAAATTGTCGTTTGATCGGAAAATTTAATACCAACGCAAAATAAAAATTATATCCATTACCATTACTTATATACTATTATCTACTTCTAAACGATATATAAACCATCAAAAATTATATCTATTATTATTACTCATACACTATTACTTACGTCTAAACGATATATCAAGTAGAAAAAAAAAAAAAAAAAACAATAGGCAAAAAATTCCTCGCTGCCAGTACCTCCGCCTTTCTCCGTTTAAAAAGTTTTCGACAAACCTCACCAGCCTATTTTCCCTATAATCCATTCCCCTATAATCGGGGGAAACGACGCTCGCCGATAAGGCGCGGTGGATGTAAAGTGGCGGCAAAGACAATGGCGAACTGCCGGATGGGAGTCCATTCCGGTGGCATTCCCCGTCCATCTGTGTCAAAGAGGACGAGACACACGGCAGGGGGTGGAGTTTCTACGTGGGGTGGCAACGGTCCTGGGGCCGTGAGGGTAGGCTGGCTGGTGACGTCGAAGAGGGAGGAAGGAGCAGGGTGGGGGGAGGTAGGGAGGGTGCGCGATTCCGTTCAACTGTGAACGCCGACGAAACGTCAGTTACCTCGCGTCGATCCTTCCGCGAGGACTTAGCCGCAGGATTATCGTTTCGGAGTGGTTACCTTGGCGACTGCTGGCCTTTTTACGTTTTATCCGGTGTCCTGAGTGCGAGTGCGCGTTAACGGGTATCGTCTTTGGTAAGGATGCGCCGTTGGAGGCGTGTGTCCTTTCTCTTTTCTTTTTTCATCATCGAGGTGTTTCCGGTGGTGTCGCTTGTTTAGCTGCTCGGAGGATTTTTGCGAGATGTCGGATTATGGGAAGGGATGAGGATCGGCTTAGGTTCGCATTTGGTCGATCTTGTTGCGAGGAGGAATATTATGTTACGTTCCTCGGTTTGGCTCGTGATCCTGAGGATACGTGGACGTTTCGAAGTACAGCGGGGTTTTGAGGGCTTTGCTCAATGTTGAGGATGAGTTTGAAAGGAAATTCGGATTTTAATTCCGCGGTTGAAAGAGCGGCGATGGGATGTACTGAGTGTCTTGTTCTCTGGAGTTTTCATTGAATAATTTTCGGATAGTGGTGAATAATAGATTTAATTTTCTGTCGCATTATTAGGATAAATAACTGTGTGTTGAATGAGTTTCTTTTCTATTTTTGAAAGGAGATTCTTTTCTGATGTAATGCATTCGGCTGTAGGTTTATGACGAACGAGTTGTGGAGTTTTTAAATCGATAACGCTATAAGGTTTCCGTAGTCTAGTATGATCGAATTTGTGTCGCACGTGATACTTGAAATACATTTTCGTTTATTTGTTGAGTGCTAAGAATGTGTTCTGAAGAGAGTCTAAACTGATACCTCATGGATATTCAAATCGAATGATTTGATACCTGTGTGATTATTCCATTCTCTGTGCTTTCTACGAATCTATTTTACGTGCAGTGTGAAATAATGTGAGTTTCTTTTTTGCTTCGTGAAGAAACGGAGAAAGGAACACGCCGATAAATATTCTATAATCCAAAAACGATTCTTTTATAACGTATTTGCTTTACGTATAATTTCCTATGGGACAATTTCTTTAAAATCTGATTATTAGAAAATCCTTTGTGGTCCAAGACATTTGATCTAATTTCCACCAACTACTTCACGGTTGCTGCTTCTATACAGATTGTATTTGAAAATAAACGCTGAACGATCGAAGAAATTTCTCAAAGACGCACTTCTGGTAGCTAAAAATGGAAAAAGCAACGAAGTGCCCATTTGGTTTGCGTGCGCGTACATTGGAAAGCTTCTGTAACAAAGGATACAATGTCGAACCGTACGCCACGTAGGACTGCAAAGGGTTCAATACCTGAGATTAAGCTGCACGGTTACTGTGGAACGTATTTGTCAAATGCGCTCTGCGAGAACGTATTTCATCATACTGTACACGCTGGTCCTTTTGCAACCCGATTAATGGAGTTGAGATTAACACGTCACTAAGTTTCAAGATCGATGTTTGTGGCGACTCTGCGTTTCGCGGCCTCGACTGATCGATTAAAACGATAATGGATATTTCTTTTAACGCAGAAGCTCGAAGTTGCTTTGCGATAAGACTTATGTTCTAACGCAAAGCTCCTTAGTGCCGCTAATTTTAAATAAATTAGTAACGTAGAATATCTATACCTCGTTTTGCGAGTTATACGAGTACGATTGTTTCACGTATATATTTCGAAGTCGTAAATGCTTAGCCAGGAAAAATTTGTGGAGGCCATTAAAGCGAATATTAATCCTTTATAGCCAACGGCAACTGAGCAATGTTTCATTTACGTGCTTGGCCTTAAATCAAATCGAGGCTGTAAATCAAAAGGCCACTTGTTAGTCGTGAGACGATGCATTTTTTGCACCCAACCTTTTGACATCTTTTTAAGGGTAGAGAATTATATAGAGAGGGAGATTAAAGCATGTTCATTATGCCGTGATTCACGAGAATCCTTGCTGACAAAGGGTTGAGAATGGTATTATATGAAGCACAGCGCGTGGTGGCAGACCTGAAATTTTGATTCGATCTTTAATTTATCGTCTCCCTTCTCTTACGTACCTTCTGAACGGATTTATCGAAGCTTCCTGTCTGTCAATAAAATCTGGTTGTAGAGTGTCGGATTTAGTAACAGCGGGATCCGAACTTGGAAAGTGATTCAATTTCGTCGTATCGAAAGTTGGTTTCCTCGGCGTGTGCGAGACAAAGATGCAACCACTCCTCGGCTTTTAGCACTTTTCTGCTGACGTGAAGTAGAAAAGATATTCTCGCAACGCGATAGCCAAAAGAATGATCACCGATTTGAGGTATTTACGAGCGACTTATTCCCACACTTTATATTTTAATTCTCCATGTGATTTCCTAGAGCTAGAATTTTAGCCGATTGCATCGACTTTTTTGCGTGGAATACTAATAATTTTGGACACTGCTGTGTGGCTCGAGTAAATAAAGTTTATTATACCAAAGTGATTTGTTAAATTATTCAAGTGAAAGTGATATTCGAAAATTATAAAGTATAAGGTGGTGAATTAAGCGATATTAACCCCTTGACATATACAATGACGAGTCGCAGTCGTCATTCATTTCACGTGCCATTGTAGACTTTGACGAGTCTAACTCATCAAAAGCTGTTTGTTTACAATGTTTAAGATGCTCCATCCTTCCATCTTCTCAACAGTATCAATAATAAAGTTGCATCCGCGAAACAGTAAATCAGAAAGAAGCACATTGAAAGCAGTATTGAGTATAGCAGTGATTTCGCGTGGCGAATGCTACTTTAGACAGTACTTAAGTTTAGTCGAAATTATAAATAATTGTTCTCCATTAAAATTGTATATCAATCTGATGAAATGTAATATAACGATCCAAATTTCAAAATAAAACATTTTTTCTTAGTTTGCACATAACTGTTCGGTTGAGCCAAATGAAATGGTATTTTTTCGGGCGCATCAAATTCAGTTTTATTTGTATGTCAAGGGGTTAAAGTAGAAATTCAAATTCGGGCGCGCCAACCAGACCACGCGCGGACAAAACCAAAGTTTTTCTAACCTCTCCGTCGTTCACAAGGAAAACAGTATTCGGAAGAAGAAAATACATTCTCGTATGACAAACCTACGATCTCTTGATTCCTATATTATGTTGGTGTATTTTGAAAGAAATTAACGCATTTTGGAATTCTTCTCAATCGTCTTATTGTATTTATCGTTGTACAAAAATTCGTTTTTGTTCGATCGAGGAAAAAACAGTATACGTCATGTCGCGTTAACCGTCTATTGGGTAATTTTTCAAAATAGAAAAAAAGCGGTGATAAACAAATCCGGTTTTATTTCTGAACAGCCCATTGTACGGTATCGATTATCGTTATTTTTAATATTGTCCCATGCGTGCGGCAGCGTATTCTTTTCAACCCTTTGAATAACATGCGAGAATATAATACGGTAACGTTTATAAGCTTGTACTGATAATACGAGCACTTGATAGAGAATATTGCTAACTGGATGGAAATCCTTCATAATGTAAATATTATTGCAACTACCTCTCTGGCGTTTCTGCGATAATGATTGAGCTATGTCAACAGTTTTCATTGCAGGTTAATATTTTACTGGATAACACTTTTGATATGCACCGTGTATTCTGAACACTTTTGAACTAAGTTTTCTTGCATCTCATTACGGATCCTGATACGACCAACATTTTCAACTAACGCTTTAATAATGTTTAATAATGAATGCAGAAACGAATAATCCATGAAAAACTATATAATTTAAGTACGTATAACGCGTGTGCTGTGATGAAAATTAAGAAGTCTCTCCTTTCTTTTTACTACTTTCTTTGTTATCGTTGTATAAGAGGGATATTGTTTCCTTTGATTGAATTATGTATATACAACAAAAACATGCATGAGTGTGTCATGAACGTTTCTAGAGGAAGTGATTTATCACTACAAAGTTACTCGTACAAAAGCATTTTTCAATTAAGAAGAATCTAGTTTTCCGTGACGAATAGGTTAAATTTATATTGCACCACGTAGCGAGCGTAGGAGAAAAAGAACCAATCCACAAAAGTGTGTGCAGCAGTATATTACTGGATATATGATTGAAAAGATCAGGATATTATAGTTGTGAATTTTCTTTTTCATATCAGTTTGAGATAAATTAACGCCGAAACAAAATGCTGCTGAGTCGAATTGACGTATCATTTATATAGCGTAAACAAACACAGAGCAGAACGCGTGCCACGAATTTACTGTAAATATTCACTTTAGCCGGTTCAATCTATCGCATCGGGAAGATGAAATTCTTGAAAATTTTTCAGCACGCAGAACAAAGAGCGTGTGCATCACACATCTCGCGGAAGTGCGAGTTAAGAACCTAAAGTATTCCAGTCACGTAGTAGGGGTGATGATACGAGTGGGCTTGAAGTTATATAAGGGGCTTGAATTAGATTGTCAAAGTCTTTTAGTGCGTTTCGCGAGTCTTAAAAATATAATGTGATGGTGTATTATGAGAACGAAGTTCCTCCTGTCTATCCTGATGACAAGGTGGCAAGCGTATAACATCAGTTTCTTTTGAATACGTCCAAATCCACGAAATCTCGGCTCGTTTAAAAATGAATCCCTTAAGTTTATACAATTCTAGGACTTGTTTTGCCTTCCTGAAAGAAAATCGCAGGTATTTGGAGAGTATAATATTAAAAGCCTCCTCACTTTTACTCCCATTTTTGCAACCGAATTTTTAGGCTTGTGCTCCCATTTTTGCATTTGAACTTTTAGGAGAATAGCGGATTCTTTTGTTGCCGCTAGACACTGTTATGGCATCTCCTATATTCATAGCCTTTTATGAAATAAAGGAAGGCGATTTATCGTTTGAAAATATTTCCTTGCAATCGCGAATATTTGTATTTCGATATAAAGTTTTATCATCGGTGTGCGTGCTATATGAAAATATCGATATTCGTATTTGCGATAAAGTATTCATAATTCCGCTTTTACAAACTAATTCTACAGTTGTTTATTATCGTCGATTCCTTTGTCCGATTGCTTACGTACTTAACTGATATTTGTTTTATCGCGCCGATGTATTTAAATATTCAAATTCTTCGTACTGGTTTGCCAATTAATTATTGTTACCTTCTGGATAAATTGAATTCAAATGAGAATCTGTTATTTTTCCATTTACTCGTTATAATTTACCTGAGTAAATATGATTTACTTGCATATCTTTGCTTTTTATCCGTTATATTTTTATGGAAGCATGATACACTGACGCCTGAATGCATGAAATACATCCATAGTCACTGTCGAAATTAGTTACCAGGTATAACAAGTAACAAAGAGGCAATGTAATTGCTGATTCTGAATAAATCCAGACTTTATTAAATATTTAAATTAACAAGGTATAATGTGGTCGTACATGTAGGAACATCGGTTGTGCATTGTAATAGAATTTTGATCATTTAATTGCACCAACATGTATTTGCGGGTCATCAATATTAATTGAACATTATAAACATTTACACAATAAATAATTAATATTTGGTATTATAATATTTTGCTTTTATTACTGTTTTTATGTATTGTCTCATGTTTTAAAGAAATTTTCCAAAATACTTTTGGAAATCGAAATTTTAATTGCAGTTCGCGTTTATTTCATTTTGTTCAGGACTGTACGTATTTAAAATTAAAAATATAGACAATATTTTTAGCTGCAAAGGTTTTTAGCTATTTACAACAATTTTTTAAGCGTATGACGCTGCAGTTTTGAAGATTTTATATTTTTATGTTATGGTACGTAAATAATGAAATAAGCCCGTTTACTAGCCGCCTTGCAACATTCGGTATCAAAGTTGTATACTCAGATGTACTGAAGTAGTCGCTTGTATTTCTAGCGTTAATATAAACTAACCATTTTTGGCAGAAAAAACACGTAAGGAAATGGATGGGATAACTTTCAAAGTTTACATTTATACATTAATTGCAGGAGTAGGTTTCTCGCTCTTTGTGGTTGTCGAATTAAAAGATCGTTCTATTCGCGTGAAGAGCTTCCTTAAATAAATATTTCTTCAAAAACGCCATTTCAAAGGCATGAGAACAAACTAAAGAGCGGGATGCACGGCGTAGTAACTTTAAAATTACATATATAACTATTTGCAAAAATAAAATATAAGTGCTGGTTTAACTATGCCTCCGTAAGATCAATAGAATCAACATATATTAAAGAACAGAACTGAGCTCAACAGCGTACATCGTCCAGAAATGGACATTTAATTACGATTTAATTCCTCGATTATTATTATATAAATTACTCATGAGTCGTTTTGATTCGTTTCATACTTCTGTGTTAAGAGTGAAAAAATAGGCATTGCCATGAAAGTAGGTCGTTTAAGGCACACGTTACTGTGAGAGTTTCGTGAGGACAGCGCCGCTACAAAAGTAATAAACAAAATGTTGCAACATTTATGGTACAGACATCAGGAATAGAAGCAAAGATCCGAAATGGTCCCAGCGCTTTTGTTCCGAGAACTGTAGTTCTGAGATCGAACTAAGGCCAGGACATCCTCGAGAGTTTCGCAACAAGGAGTTACGCGCACCGATAGAAAAGAATTCCAATTTAAAAATAAAGGTTCTATCTCAGCAGCTCCGATCAACACATCCAACGATTTATCGGCATTACGTTGTTTTAACCGGTCAGCTGTGGCGACCTCTTTTCAGAACACCTCTGCGTGTCGTAAGAATCAAACGATGATCGATATAATCGTCGGAGTAAGTGTCGCGGTTTAAATAATGGATCAATAAGACGTCTTTATCTTATAGAACGAACAATTTTATTCCTACTATTTTTCATAATAATTTTTTTTTCATAATAATTCATAACAATTTATACATAATAAAGGAAAAACTCAGAAAAAAACAAATAACCATAAAAGTTAAAAATTCAGACTGCTTCTCTGGAGTTGTATTCGCGATGATAAGGAACAACATATAGTGACATTTTGGACATCGCACACCAATATGGCGATCCCTTTTTCATCTTTTTTTAGTACAACAAGACTTTTTCTTGTTAAAGAATTCGGTATGTAATCTGGTAAATGTTTCCCAGTGAAGCACAAAATATTAGATCTTGGCGTCCAAAAGATGTAGGAGTATTTTTTTATATGTATCACAAATTAGTTTCAGGCTTTAACGTCGGGCTAATTTCCTTTCTACTTTTGCTTTTGCGTTAATAATAAGCAGTTCCAGGCAATGCATACGAGGATGCACGAATCTATCTCAATTTATTTATACTTCTTACCTCTAAAGGCTCTAAATATATCCACATTTACGAATATATTTCAGTTCTTGCAGAAATTTCAATTTGAGGAGCAAATGATAATTACACTTTACGCATTACTAGTGTAGTCGTCGTGACACAAAATACTGCCCTCTCTCCATGATGGGCATAGTCGTTGAACACAGCTGATCGATTAAAGCGTGCTCCCGCAAACATGGTAGGTTCCAATGGCTAGAAGTAGTACATATAAGAATACCAGAGGAACAGAGGCGTTTGATGAGAGAGATAGGCGGATTCTCTTTGTCGCTCTCCGATGAGTGTCGGCTATGGGAGTCGGTCTGTTTGTCGTTCCAACTTTCTATCCGGTACGTAAAGTTCTCTCGTTAACATAGAGCCGCCTTGTATTTCGCGTGCACTTTTCTTCGAATCGATTTTGCGTCGTTCCTCTTCCCATTCGTGGTACCTTCCTGCCCTCCTTCTGCTTTCAACTTAAAGACTCGACGATAAGGCGCAACGATTGGGAATGCCGGGGTAAATTCGTCGGATAAAGGGGATGCCAGCTTCGAGATCGAACCGAGAGATTCGTTCGGGTAGGAGATGCGATTTGTGGTCGAGTAAAGGGGAGCTAACAATTCCTTTCTTGAATCTCATCCAAGATATATAGCGAAATGATGTTTTACCTGCTTCACCCCTGGGGACCATACTTGGAAGAATGAGAAAATTCGGATTTTTGTTTGGCGCATTATTGTAAATAATAGAACGAGACGCAGGAGAGAACTCATGAAACATTCCGGGACTTTCAGGACGACTTAAAGCTGAAAGGTGCAAGGCTTTTCGAGGTCTTCCGCGGCCAAAGAAAATAAATATTGAAACACGATTACTTCGGATAGCTTGTTCGAGTTTATAAATCAAAGAAATGTATGATCTGTCGTAGGGTAAATTCCTGTGTGAGATTATATATATTTTTAGAGAATAAATGTATTAATAATGACAACAATTGAGTTATGTTGTATTCTTTCAATTATATCAATTTCAATACTTGATTATACTTCAATACATACTTGATTATATTATATATATATTATATGTAATTAGTTGGTATTTATATTATATTAAAGATAACAATTTATTTATATTAGTAATAATTACAATCTCGAAACCATTCTCATCACTCGGATCACGTTTGCTTCGAATAATGTGTATAACCCTGTAGCAACTAAAGGCGTATATAAACCTTCCCAATTTTCCTTCTTGTAATACATTCTCTGTTCTACTACACTCATCTAACAACGAATTTATTGTTACGCAACGTAGCAGCTGCAGACGTTGATTATGGAATAGTTTACATTATCTTTACCAGAATATTAAAATACTTCAATTTAATTTGTACCCTTTTTTCCAATTACGAATTTTGGTCTTCGTATTTGATTGCGCTTATATTCCTTTCCTTAACATATTCTGCACCTATCTGCACAACTGTATAATTGGTGAATAACTATATATTTAACCACATGCTTTTGAACGAGTAATGTTCGCACGGCGCATGTATGACATAGGTTTTTCAAATCGAATTCACCCTTATGTGAATCAAATATGTGTACAGTATATGTATATAGTATATATGTCTAGTACATTCAGTCTATAGACGCTTCACCTTGAATTATTATTATTATTGAATCATTGAATTGTCCACACACAGTTTTCATACATAGCTTCATCTCCATATATAATTATGTAATTGCGAGAATTATAATAAGATTTTTGATTTCTTACTATGCGATTCATATTATTTGATGCTTTTTATATATAATATATATGTAAAAGTACTTGATTTGCGAAAGGGTGAATTTAATTTGAAAACCTTGTAACACACTAACCCGGGCACTGTTCGCGTGTTTGGACTTGTTTGCGTTACATACGATGAAAAAAACGTACAGCGCTCGCTATCCGTTATTTGACGCTGGTAGGATTTACGAGTATGTTTTAAATTGAAAAACATTATAAAATTTTGTTTTTTATTTATATATTTCGTTACTGCATTAGGTATAAACGATAAGGAATGCCCGAGCAAGTGGTCTCCAGATATTTCATTACGTTATAGAAATCTCAACCAAAGGATGATCAGATAAAGTGAAATAACCACAAAACGATGATCCAACACTTGCTCAGATGAAAATTAATTAAAACACGGAAAAAACCTCAACTGGACCATCAACTCTTAGGCGATCCTTGTACAGAACCGTGTTTCAAAATATACCATACTAAATCAACATATCGATACTTTTTTGCATAATGTATTCCTTTTTTTTTTATTATTATAGGTAATTTTATTTTCAAATTATCTAAAGATATTTGACACTAAAATAACAAAATTTTTATTATTGGGTTAAGTTTTTCTGCATTTTTTAAATCATTTCCATGTTTTGTTTTCAACTTATTTTTAATCAAACCAGTTTTAAATCATGTAAACTCTTTAAATAGAAAATAAAAAAACCTGATGTTTCCAATTCAATTTCTCTAGAAAAGATCCGAGCATCAAGTGGTTAACTTTGTTTTAAACAACTACGTATCCTGGTCAAATCACATAACAATGCGCGACAGTCGGTCGCAGCGAAAAAGAGAACGCCTCACAGTCGAAGGGATGAACAACGATGATCGCGATAAACGTAGGATCCCGCCTGGGATAAATTGAGCGTCTTTGGAGATCAAATAACACGCTTTGCCTCGTGTACGGGCCCAGCATTGTCGTCGATCTGTGGGTAGGAAGAGGTTTATCGCTTTTCAATCCGTCGCGGGTTAAGTACGCTGGAAAAGCTCTCCCCTCGAATGCTCTTCGCTCTTGGAATTCTGCCAGCGAAGGATAATAACCTTCACCCTACCAAGCCCCCCTTCCCCTTCGGCGAGGAGGATGGCGAGCACTTTGCATTAACGTCGAATTAAAACGGTGCGTCGTCTTCGAGCCCCGGACATTCCCACCACCGCTCCTTCCATCCTTCCTACCAACGAGCTTTACGAGCTCTGCCTTTTTATTCCCCCGATCTCATCCCGCGAACACCGTCTTATCTTCGATTCGACAGAGGGACCCTCAATCGCGAGGCCGTCGCGAAATATCGCTGTTGCCTGTCCGAAGAATCGATCGTCTCAGCACTGAAGCCACCAATCGTTTTCCAGACACGTTTAACCCCTTGACACACGATGACGAGTCCGGGTCGTTATTCATTTCATGTTCCATTGTAGAGTTCGATGAGTCTGACTCGAGAGCTGTTTTTGGCGGGCGTCCTGGAGCATATTATTGGATTACCCAGTTGCTTCGCTCGTGCTTCGATTCTGGGCAGATCAGGTGGACAATAACTGCCAAAGGAAGTACAGCGTAGGGTTTATTTGGGTCTGTAATGGAGCAAATGACGATAGTGAATAGAATAGTGGTTAATTATGATGTCTCGTCCTTCGTTAAGAGGATGGTTTCATGGACAATCGATCTAAAAACGAAAACAAGGAGTGTGAATTGGTAATAAGGATATTAAATTCCTTGAACCAAACGAGTTTGAGTTGTCTAAGATTTTTGATTGTATTTCGTTTATCAGTGTAGTGTACGTATATTCATTTTTTGTATCTTCAGCATATACATATGTATGTCAACATATAAGTAAGATTTTTTATCATTCTTTCAAGAAATTGAACATATTTATGGATACGTCCACGATAAGTACAACGCTTCCTGGTCAATCCTTAAAAAGTTCTTGAAATCTTTCTATGCTCCATTTCAAACCTATAACAATTTGTGCTTTATTAGAGCTTTTATGTATCGACCATTGAGTTATACACATATCTGGTTTCCGAACAAAGTTTGACTGCAAAAATCGTAAATTATACTCGCGGTTGTCTATTTCCCGCTGCCGTGATATAACGTGGTGAATTAATGTTTCTTCGATTGATTTTGTAAAAAGTAAGTTAAAGTAGATTCTTACCTTAAGTTATGTTAATTTTCGAATTAGCAATTTACACTCTTTGTTTTCTTTTTTGGAACGATTGTACGTGAAAAGGTCTTCCAAATAAAGGTCGAAACGTCATAATAAAGTACTATTCCGTTCACTGTCGTCATTCTCTCGATTGCAGACCAAATAAACTGCGTTACACGTAACGATACTCGAGCATACCACAAATAAGAATGTACAATGAAAGTATACAGACGAGTGCTCGCCATGACCATTATTACGTGTTACTGAAAAAAAAGTGATCACGGAGCAGCTGGTAAGATCCGACGCTTCGAGGAGCAGACCTTCTTGCGGTGCCAATTATTCGCCAGTGTCCCTCGTTCTCGGGTTTATCCGTAATCGAGTCTTTGAAGGATAATCCGTGAGACGTTTAACGAGCTCCTCCAGGCTCAGGAGTTTATTTGTGCGGATATTAGCTTAGAGGGCGGACGCCAGTTGGATTGGCCTCTGAGAGCCGCGGGAATAACGCTGTTAAGATGCTAGCACAAAGCCTGTCCTTTCACCTGTAACGAGGTTCTATTATCTTGGTACAGAAATCATTTCGCTTTTGTTATTAATCTTTAATGGCCGTGAGTCACCGGTCACGTAACAAGAGTACTCGTCGCCGTGGTCGTATTTCACGTGGGAGGTGACAAGACAGATCCTGTCGAAACTCGCTGTGAAACGTGGGCACGATTGCCTTGTCAATTAAGCATCAGCGACAGAGAAATTATCATTTCCAGTGCTATATCAATGCCTTTTGTAGTTGATCATTAGTTTATTAAGGCCAAAGGTGAATAAAGAAAATTTTATAAATTTCGACAGTGTGGGTAATGAAGGTTTCGAAAACAATTTTCAATATGATTTTGACTCTAGCAATGAGACTTGCAGTTATATCTTGTTACATCTTGAAAAAAGAAAAACTATACCTATAAAATATTCAAATGAAGAAGAAAATTGTGTGCGAATAGAAAATATTGATGACTCGTGTGGATTGAAATCGAGAGCGATGTCGATGATGGTCTTCGTAACAGAATTTCTTTTACAAACATCAATCGTCTAATTTTCAGAAGTATTCAGTAATCTATAGGTTATTTAAAAAAGTCGTCTACTAACGAATTTATAACGGAATTTGCAGCCTAGTGAGAATCATGTATAAAAAGGAAGAATCATGTGGGATAAGGTTTAAGGCTTTTACGCCGACTTGCATCATCGCTGGGTCAGACGCGACTGTCCCACGAGGCCACGTGCATCACTGGTGGATCATCCTAGTATTTCAAAAACTAGAAAATGCGAAGGTTTTTCTGACGGTATTTCCTTTTCAATCGCCATTTCTTCACTGTGGTGATCGTCGATCTAAAGGTGATCAAGAATTATTTCTTGAAATTAAAACATTTTATTACGTTTATTGCCTCACTTTTTTTTATGTATATACCATGAATTTACGAGGCAAGTCCCGCATATTAATTCTATGATAAATTTCCTATACCATTATACGGTTCTTCGCAACTATAATACAATTATTATTAAATAGGAATTTTCCTCTTTATTTTAAACGCAGTGGATGAGTTATTTCCATCTCAGGTAAACGCCGCGGCTTAAAACCCTTGCATACCATATCAATTATTTATACATTATTACTCGGGCCTCGAATGCCAGGGGCGCCCGGAAATCGTCGGTCGGGGATTCGACGAAATCGCTGGCGTCAAGGGAACAAGTACAGGGCTAATGACCTCAGCTGTCGATGCCTACAATCTTTCATATAAAAAAATAAAAAAAAACAAATACAGTACTGCGCGCTGCCACGCGGAGCGTAGTATAAATTCGAGCGCCACCTCGCAGAGAAAAACATGAAAACGGCGCTAGAGTGTTTAACATCTGTAATGTGTTTAACATCTGCAAGTGAGAGAGACATATTTAACATTAAACCTAGGAGCTATTTTTCACGTATACAAGTGTACTTAATACATATATGTCGCAAGGAGATGATAAAAACGGAGAGTCGATCGAATCTCTAAGGTAGACGATCGATTCGCGGAAGATGTTAAGATTACAAACTCCGTGGGGATGGTGAATTCTCTGAAGAAAGTAAGCGATTCGATCAAATCGCTTAACTGTTTTAGTGAAAAGATGAAATAAACAAGTCAGGACTCGCACAGCTCTATGTTTCGCTTGTTAACACTCCCCTTTACCTCACCGCTCCCCACCAGCGACCGTGCCGGTCAGCGCCAAGCCTCTGACGTGACGCACACCCAGTAGCGCAGAAACATTACGCGAGGAAGGTTGCGCGCATTTTTATTATTCTTCTCCATATTTCGAGTTTTATCAAATACCTACCGTAATTTTAACATCTTCCGTGAATCGATCATCCACCTTAGGGATTTGATCGAATCTTCGTTTTCATTATTTTTTTGCGACATGTATACTGTAGCTCTGGTGATTCGGGACCCACCTTGAACAGTAGGTCCTAGGCCAAATGACCTTAATAGTCGGTGTCGAAAATTAAAAAAAAAAGGATTAAAAAACTCAGATAAAGGGTGATCAAGTAACGAGCTGATCAAATAAGCATAAAACATCTGGGGAACGAATGTTTACTCGAGTAAAAATTATTTAAAACGCGGGAAGACCTTTAACACCTTAGGTGCCGCGTGGGTCGTATACGACTCTCGCTAAACATTCCGTTCTGGTCTCTTGGATTTCTCATTGAAAAACGAAGAATTCTTAAAAAATGTATTGCAGAGTGAAATATAGGCATATTAACATCACGTACACTGCGTTCATTATAGCGTGGGACGTTCACGATCATTTTCAAACAGCATACATTATGCGCACACAGCGCAGCATACTGCGCACAGTAGCGCAGAAACATTACGCGAGGAAGGTTGCATTTTTATTATTCTTTTCTATATTTCGAGTTTTATCAAGTACTTTACCGTAGAAAAATGAGTTCGATTATAAAAAAAAATCAAACTCTGATCCAATTTATATTTGAAGAACAGTTTAATGAAACTATCAAGACGTATTTGAATAAGTGGCATGCTAAAGAAAAACCTTTGTAGACTCGCGAAAGGGGAGAAGAAGCTATCATAGTCATTGAACGATATAAATTCAATGGTAGCTTCTAAAAGTATCAGTTTAAGTACCTATTTCTTTTGTTAATTAGTTTCGAATAAATAATTTGTGTTTCAGTGACTATTCTTGTATTACCTACTCTACATTTAATGATGCCTGGTTTACTAAATAAATACTTTTAATATCTAAACAATATTATTATCTTAATTATTGTTTCACTTTAATATCTAACAATATCATTATAATATCTTTTTACTAAAACTGTTAAGGGATTGATCGAATCTCTTACTTTCTTTAGGGAAATCACTCCACAAGCGTTATCATTTTAACATCTTCCGTAAATCGATCATCCACCTTAGGGATTTGATCGAATCTCCGTTTTCATCATTTCCCTGCGACATATATATGCATATATAAATGTACGTAACAGATCCTTAACACGTTCCGTGCCGGACCGATTTTTCGTCACTTTCGGACTTATCTTTTATTTTCGTTCAAGCCTAGAATTCGCTTCTAACGCATGTCTTACGATTTTTATAATTGGTAAGAAACAATTCCCTTTTAATATTTCGCTTTGCAAGGAAAATTCTAAATAACCTGAATGGTAAATTCAGTGTGGGGCGTATACGCATCGTAATATTCGACGCGGTCTACTTGGAAACGATGGAACATCGGGATCCATGTTTGCTGGTACTTTGCATTATGATATTAGACGAGAATAGAACAACAGACGAATAAACTACAATGTCTGTATACATTTCCATGTAATGAGTTAGTAACTTATTAAAATTTCATGTAACGTGAAGCAACGTGTTAAGATAATATGGACACGTACGCTTTAATATCTAATAATACAAGTTTATAATATATTTGGAAACATGGTACGATGCAGGGTCTTGCGTCACGAAGCTATTAAACTGGCGGCTTCAAAATGATGACACGCGCGAAAGCCACTATAGTGGCGCATCAGACATAGCGATCGGTTCCGTGTAAACCAGTGTCGTGGTGTACTGGAGGTTAGAGGTTAACACGTTAAGCGTCATGTCAGTCGCCGGTGACCGACAGCGCATTGCTAAGCAGCGCGCGTGGTCTGACGGGAATTTCCTTATAAATTCACGTGGAACTCAACGCGTTCATAACATAGATGTAATTTATTAAAACAAGGTAAACAAAGGTGTGGTTTGCTTGTACATCGTTTACAGAAGGTTCTAACTTTTCGCGTTAAATTCTTCCCCACCTTTGAATCTAATATTTGTGAATTTGTATTTTTACATTAAGACTATAAGTGAACTCGGGATATGAATCCAAAAGTGTATTTATTGCGATTGAAAAAAGTCACGTGAGCCATCTGTTTATACTCTGGTTAGTCCGCTTGAGGGCCAACTGTGGCCTGAATGGAATGACACGTAAAAGTAGCGTGGAGTGTAACGTGTTAAAGGAAAAAAAAAGAAGCAAGGAAAAGTGTTAATAGATTAGTTAATAGAGGGAAGAATGTTAATAGATTAGTTAATAGAAGGAAAAATGTTAATGGATTCATTAATAGAAGGAAAAATGTGAATAGATTAGTTGATCGAGGAAAAAATGTTAATAGACCAGTTAATAGAGGAAAAATGTTAATATCAATCTACAAAGTGGTGTTAATATCAATGGCGATTAATATCAATCTACAAGGTGCTATAAAATTATGGGAAATCTGAGAAAACACCCCGTCTTAAAGTTCTACGATTTTTCAACGAAATGATTCGAGTCATTTCACCTGCAGGTTTAGTGTTACCGCGGACTTTTCGAACATTTCCATAAGAGAATAAGTTAATCTTTATAACGACAAATATTTGTATCCTTTACATCGTGCAGTATACACGACTATCTCATCAAATATCTCCACATATCTTTATACTTAAACACCTGTCGGAAAATTAATTTCTAGCCCACGCTTCTGCTAAAGTCAAGGTGGTAATCGAAAATCGTCGTACCTCAGACTTTCCGAACATTTCCATAAAAAAAAGAAGTTAATTCTCATATCGACAAATACCTGTAGGTTTAGTTTTAAAGTAAGATGCCGTCCATGTACGCCAAAGTAAGCTTGACCGTAGAAATACGCACGAAGTCGAAGAAAAACCGGCGAACCTTATGCACGGAATATTTCGCAACCCATGGATGTAGAATTAACTCCTTGCACTTCAAGTTTGCAATATTTTGAGAAGGAATACCAGGTGCTAGAATACTAAGGATTGAAAACAATGGTTTATTTTCGCACCAACCTGGTATAAGAGTGCCGACAATGCAAGGCCACGAATCGAAAGCTGATAGAATTCAATTTCACTCTATCGCATTTATCTTAGCGATACGTTTCCTATGCAAAAAAATTCAGTGTTTTATTGCTGTTCGCACGGTTCGTATGGAATTGAGAAAATGATTAGCCAAAAGGGAATCGAGAATTTTGGAGAGGCAGAGGTATGGCACGCTCGACGAAGTTGCGAATCGATGCGAAATTTTAAAGGGCGACTATGCTCACGGTCAGGAACAAAAGAGTTAATCAAAGGCAGTGCCTGTTCTTTTTTTTTTTTTGTTAGGACGAGCATTGGCACGAGGGGATAGTCCCCTTGTGCGTCCTGCGCAGAAACGTTTTGACGTTATATTTGCAAGTCGTCCTGCAATACGGCTGCACGTTGTATTGATCGATGCGAGAGATAATAATAGCAGGTCGCTCCAATGACGAGGCCGCGATTTGATAAGGAAACTCATTAGCGCGTTCCATTTTGCCCTGAAATTCGACTGGCGACTTTTTTCTTGCTCGTGGCCGCCGATATCGGTGCATCGCTCGCACGATTGTCGTCGAGGAGACGGATCGAAGGAGATCGTGTTCTGGACAGAAGAGTACGTCTGCGTGGACTTATTGGGTTTGACTTTTTGTTTATATCTGATAAATAATTTGTTCATGTATATATATCTTAGATAAATATCTGTGAAAAAGTCTTTCTTCTAGAAAAACTATAAATTTGGTGGTTTTAGATTTGCGTTTATGTTTATATCTGATAAATAATTTGTTCATGTATATATATCTTAAGTAAATAGCCGTGGAAAAGTCTTTCTTCTAGAAAAACTATAAATGTGGTGGTTTTAGGTTTGCGTTTATGTTTATATCTGATAAATAATTTGTTCATATATATATATATATCTTAGGTAAATATCTGTGAAAAAGTCTTTCTTCTAGAAAAACTATAAATTTGGTGGTTTTAGGTTTGCCTTTATGTTTATATCTGATAAATAATTTGTTCATGTATATATCTCTCAGGTAAATATCTATGAAAAAGTCTTTCCTCTAGAAAAACTATAAATGTGGTGGTTTTGGGTTTGCGTTTATGTTTATATCTGATAAATAATTTGTTCATGTATATATATATATATCTTAGGTAAATATCTGTGAAAAAGTCTTTCTTCTAGAAAAACTATAAATGTGGTGGTTTTAGGTTTGCGTTTATGTTTACATCTGATAAATAATCTGTTCATGCCAAATATACATTTTCTCTGTAAATATTCGTGAAAAGGTCTTTCCTGTAGAAAAACCATAAATTTAGGGATTTGAAAATGTCGAGTTTGATGCCCACTTTGATGTTCATCTGAAAGCCCATTTCAAAATTTACTTTGAAACACGTTTTAAACTTCATTTTAGAATCCACTTTGAAATTCACTTTGAAACTCACATTAAATCCCACGTTAAAACTCCTCTTAATCCCATATTGAAACAGTAAGACCATTGTTAAAAAGTCATATTAGGAAATGTTGAAAATGAAGCAAACAAAGAGGAGAGATCCAGAACTTTTTCGAGCAATGGGTAGAGATTCTTACCGCTACGCGCTCGTAGAATTATTTGCATCGCTGACTTATGTAAAACATATTACCATATCTTTAGTAAGCATCGAAAGCTATGCTATGCGTACAAATTGAGGAATATAAATAGAGCGGAAAACACAAAATATTAAGTTGCGTCGGTCGCGTTCAGATGTAATAATATAAATGAACAGAAGGATCTACTCTTTGTACTGTACTTTATGCGATGTATATTTGTACTCCTTTCACAATTAGGACCTTATTTAGGAAGTGAAGTGATATTTTTGCACGATGATATTGGAAAGTCGATGAAAAGTAAGTAAAACTAAAACCCGAATTTGAAATCTCGATAAATCGAATCAAGTTTTTGTCGTTACATGAGTTTTTACCAGTGTCCTGATAGAAGTGGAAATAACGAATATTTTACAGTCCGTGTTTATACTTATGTAGGATTAATGAAATGCGCGTGGTAATAATAAAAATTCCACATAAGCCTCCAAATGTAGAACTGCGGCTCATAATCGATCTTAATTTTAAAGCTTATATATAATAAAGTTTACATGAATCGTTAATTTTTAAAGTGCCCTAAGTCCATTTATATTCAAATCGAGATACGTAAGAGATTGCGTTTCAATGAAATTAAAAATATTCGTATAGGATATCAATGTGTTACACCGCTTGAGTGTATCTAAGAGAGATAAATTTACAATTTTTATTAAAATAATAGCAATTATTAAGCGGATGATATATGCTTTCATACCACAAATGGAATTAAGCCATTTTCAAAATTAACAACTAGATTTGTTACAGAGATTGAAAGAGCCCAAGTGCATTCGACGTAATTTAATATGCTTCAAATTGAAAAAACAATACTGTATCTCTTTTATATTTCTTTACTGCACTTCGATAACACAATTTATGTAGTTCTGGAAATCTAATTATATAAATTACATAACAATTTACTGCTCATCTTCATTTTGTGTATGCGGGAAGAATTTGAAAAAAATCCTGATGTTTATCTCGTAATAAGTCCATCACGTCCTTGTATTTCGAAGCTCTAATTAGACTTCGGCCATTATTAAAGTATTGTTTTCAATTATCGAAGTAACTACAAAAATTGATCTGTCTAAAATTATCGTACTGTTCGAATATACTTGACTGCAAAATATTGTTTATGACAACTAACTTAATGTTGTAAACGTTACTACGGTTAGTGAGAAATAATTGGCAAATAGACTTTGGCCACTTTCGAAATAAACGACTCATATCAAAGTCTATCAAAATTACAAAGATCTATAGAAGATAAAACGGTTCCCTTTTTGGCACCTTGCCCTATCACCGCCCTACGCCCCTGTCCGTACACATATCATCATATCAATGCATATCTACTGAAATCAGTCTTTTCTCTCGAGAAAGAATCCTTTTCCGCGTCTCTGCTATTACACTTATCTACAGAATATTTTGTTTTAAGTTCAACGCGGAAGTACTTCCCAAACCACGGTTCGTCTTAAAAGAATATATCCAATAAAATTGATTCTATCTCGTGTATTTGGGGTAAAGAAAAGGGTCTTCTGAAATAATAGAAAATGTCGACGCATGTACAAGGCAGTACGTTGCTTCTATTAGCCCGCCCAGGCTCTCTAGATAATAGACAATATGAAAAGGTCGCTTTCTGCGGAAAATCGGATTTTTTTACTTCTCCAGTGCGATGTAGCAAAGTGGAATATTACGCGTAAGCCGCGTAAAAGCTGCTGTATGCAGTGCGCCATTCACGGAAGATCCGTGAATCCACGAGCTCGTAACGTTGGAGCGCTTATAATCGCGATAGTAAACTGCAGTTAAGGGGCATTAGGCTGTCACGGGGATTAACTCGTTGGCGATACTCGCGCGAGGGAAAGCAGGGATTTAAAAACTCCTGCAGGATGTACGCGAGAGCGTTATCGAAGAGACGTAATTGCACGGGCAATCAGCTGTACTCGTTTTACATCCGGATTGAACATTCGAAGAGCACAGACCGATTTTAGTTTTCGAGGAAAAACGCGCACCGCGGTTGGGATCGTTTTCCTCGATGCGCGATTGGAACTCGGTTTCTTCGATTTATCTTGAGAATTGAAAATATCGTTAAATCAAACAAGATGGCTGAACCGATGTGAAATTTAATTCCCTGAAGTACAAATAAGACGGAGTTCGATGCGTCCGAAAAATACTATTTAGTTTCGCTCAACCGAACAGTTATGTGCAAGCTGAGAAAGCGAACGTTTTATTTTGAAATTTGGATTAGTTGTATAACATTTGATCTGGTTGATACATAATGTTAATGGAGAACAATTAAATAACAGTATAAGACAATAATTTAATAGTTCTTTATTGTATGAAACATTTCAAAACATTTTAGAATATGTAAAGCAATTAGTTATCCTTTTCCAGCTATATTTATCTTTATAATATAATTCCTGTAGTACCAATTTAAACATTGTACATATTACGTGTAATCGAAATATGGACTTTTTCCACGCCTTTTCTGGATAAGGCTTAATTCCCCACCTTATATTATATAATTTCTACTTCTCAAGTATTCCTAAAGTTTAATAAACCTTTAATCAATTTTGGGCCACACACTATGCGGATAAAAATTAATGACTTTCTCACGCACAATGTCGTTTTGCCAACAAAAATTTAGCTGCACCATAAACCAGATGGCGAAATTATTAAAAATGTGATACGCGACTGCTCGATAAGACCATATTCACGAATTGTCTTATCATATAAATAGTCAACGTTACGAACGCTTGGATGATAGGTTTCAATCTCATTATCATCATCAGAGTACTCCATTGTATCATCATTATTACGTTCATACAATGCGTTTGACATATACACGTTACAGGGATTATTTGTAATATTTAATGAACTCAAATATTGTCTAGTATGGCATTCGATGTGCGAGATCTCTGCTATACCCAATACCCCTTTCAATGTATTTCTTTCTAATTTACTGATTTGTGAATTTATTCTTGGTACCTTCTTAAATCTTAAACATTGTCAGCAAACCAGAATCGACGCACGAGTGAAGCAATTGAGTAATCTAATAATATACTGCACAGCGTCCGCGGAAAACTGTTCCTAACGAGTCAGATTCGTCAATGTCTGCAATGGCACATGAAGCGAATGACGAGCCCAGATCGTGATTGCGTGTTAAGGGGTTAATAAGTACGAGGGAATGAGCGTATATACTGTTTGCATCTTATCTCCATTTGGGAAACAACGTGCGTCTTCATGTCTTTATCTGATTATTTATTGACTTACTCACAGCTCTTCGTTGAGTTTCTGGCCGTGAGTATCAGTATGATAACTGGGTAACTGGGTGGTTTGGGATAGTGTGTCAAACAAATTTGCCATTATTTGAATAAGATGCACGACTTAGTATTCACGCCTGTTTCGAAGTTACGAGTATCTGTAACGAAACTTTGCACGAGAGTTTTGTTCTTTTATATTCTTTCTCAATCTGTTACTCTTTTTTTTCCTTACTTTTTGGTATCAACTGCTAAGGTCGTCTGGTCTAGGATAGTGATCGGTAAACCCATTAGTGAAATGTGCCAAATGTCAGCATAAGGAAAATATTTTTTTTTGAGAGGCAGATTTACAAGAAACCTATTGTAGAAAATCTAGGAATTAACAATATATGATAGATAGGATTAAATATGCACCACGTATTGGATTGCTCTTTTTCCTCCACTATAATGTCAAATTTGTAAACTCATAATGTTTGAAAACGTGATTCTTGTGGAGGTCTTTGCGCCGTTTCTTCTCCACAGAGTCACGTAACAAAGCGATAGAAGATACAGGTTTTCTCTCCAAATATCCTATATAAATTTTAAATAAAGAACTCGTAATACAGGAACTGTACGCTTTATGAAACGAACCCATAGTTTTTCAAATATTGCGTTGTTATCATTGACGATCGAAAAGCACCGAATATAAAAAAATAATTATATATTTATCACAATTAACAATAATCCTGCTTATCGATAAAAAGTATTTTTTATTATTAAAACACCACATGGCACATCGTCGTTATTAGTGATAGAGCCACATTTAAGTGACACCACCGTAGCTCCCAATCTACTGGTTTATCGCGTTTCTTGCAAAACGCAGATATGCAGATTTCTGAACATACCAACAATTGGAATATTGTAAGAACCAAGTGCGTGAGAAAAGTATCTTTTGAAAAACCCGTGGGATCACTCGGACCTATTTCCTTCTGCTGCTCCTGAAATGTCTGAATCCCAAACCCAAGCATCTTACGAAGCGTATCATTTTAAATCTTTGCGTTTCCTCAAAGTGGATTTGCATAAATCGTGTGTACAGTACCCGATACCAATATTTCGTTCGACACGACGCTGTGCGTTAAAATTCAAGCCGCTTGCAGGATGGCGTGACGCATTCCCGCGAAACTCTACAAAATATCTCCGCGAATCCTTATCCGCCCTACTTTGCTGAAATCGTCGTCGCGAGGCAAAGTTTCGACACGTAGGATGTCTGCGTTATATCGAGTACGGGACAAGCGCCGCATCAGAGCCGCAGTCAGGGATGCTGCGACGAATTTAGGAAGTGAAATATACTTTGTAAGAGTAGCAACAGATACTCCGGTTTTATCTGTGTATGCAGCTTCAAATTTTCAACTTGGCAATGCCGCTGGAGCAGCATCGATGCGTGAAACTTCCTTCGATTACTGGAATGTGCGACTAGACTGCAATTGGGTCCTTCGTACTTAAATATTTGTATGCCGAGTGGTTCGATAAAAATAAGAAGCAGTTTGTTAGAGTTTCCTTTTTTTTCTTCGTATTTAACACGTGTACCGTTTATGGTACGCGTTAAGCTTGATCCTCAGGCCACGTGCATCTCACACGGTACATTAAATGTGCTGAGCGGCTTAATTGTAAAATATTGCGCACATTAATTGCTAAGGACTTGGATAAATATAACTATTACAAGTTTGTATTATTTACATTGCCGGGATTAGTTCATAAATAAGTTTATCTCCCTACGTCAACTGCTGAAACAAAAGGACGGCAACTACTCAATTTTTTGTTTTCGCTGCGCGTCAACTGCAGAACTATATTTTACTTTTAGAAAAAAACAATAAATTTTTACAACCGCCATCAGGAATTAATACTTGTTTTAGTATAATAGAATAATAGGCTGTGCAGCAACTACTAATCATAAATTTTCCATAAAGTGAACTTAGCCTGAGCTATGTGAACGAATAGGCCAAAAATTCCTTAAAGTGTCAACTGCTAGTATCTTAACTTTAATTTGTTTTATCGTTGTCGCCGCGTATACATATTGACTGCACCAAAATAATGATTTTCATTAACACGTTCCGTGCCGCGTGGAGCGTATACGCCCCACACTGAATTTTCCATTCACAGTTTCAAATTTTTCTTGCAAAACGAAAAATTGGAAAGGACTTACTCCTTACCAATTATAAAAATCATAAGGCATACGTTAGAAGCAAATTGTAATTGAGTGGCGAGATACACCCCGCATAACTTAAACGAAAATAAAAGATAATTCCGAAAGTAACGATAAATCGTTACTCTTCGTAGTAAAAGTTAACACGTTTGCGTCGGATGACGCCTAATGCCGTTATTTAAGATTTTCACTTGGGTGCGGATGACGATTTAAATCGTTATTTAAGTTATCACTTAACTATTCTTTAAAAATATAATTTTTTCAGCACTTATTACTAATGTTATTATATGTTTTCAAGCATACCATACAAAAAAAATATTATCTTTTGTAATTTGTTAGTTGAAGATTATTGATATAATGTACAATTTTATATCTTAATATCGCCATTACAATAAACATGTAGCAACTGAAATTTGAAAATTATTGAAAAATATTTTTATAATTGTAATAAATAATACAAATATTTGGAAGTATAATCGAAAATCCCCATATTTGTGTATAAACAAGTCCTATGCTGCCTTCATTAAAATTTAATACTGAAATATTAATTATATAAAAAGTTCTAGTCATTTTTCTAAACCTATACGCGATTGTGACGATTGACAAAAAACGGCCGCGTACCTACACTAAGCGCAGCCAGCAATGCCCCGTCGCGAATGTCTTAAGAACTCCTGGATTACACGAATAATGCAGGAGGAACACAGAAAGACAGTGATAGTTGATGAGGATGGGGGGGGGGGGCGCATGGTGCAAAATTAGGGTTACTCGAATCGTGCAATGCAATCCACGAATTCCAGAGGCAGCTTTTTGATTCGATGCTGGTAATGGCAGAGGTCGCAAAACAACCTTGGGCTGGGGCATCGTAAGAGGATTCCTTGTAATCCAATATGAGCCACGTGCTGGCTGCGATGCCTACCTTCAGATAACGCTGCCCGATAAGCTCTTTGCGTAGTCAGCAGTAGGCACCGATAGACCAATGCGTGGACAATATTGTTCGCCTTGGAAACGTGAAATTTTGCTAAATTAATGCGCTTCTGGAAAATGCCCCATTGCGATGCGTACTCTTCATCCGTTTCTATGATTTATTAATAATATGCGCACCTGCACGGTAATTCCTGTTTTTATTAAGTTTTCATTGTGGATTTAAGAAGGAGCAGTGCGTAATTCTTGGTCTAACAGAACGATATTCCACGCTTATTTTAATTCTCCATTTCGTCTTATGGAGTTGGAATTTCAGTCGACTACGTCGACTATTCGTGCGGATTAATAATATTCGACCACTGGTGTGTGGCTCAGTTGTTAAATGATTTCTGAGTAATAGAATTGAATTATATTAACATTAGAAATTTATGATGTTTTATGGTGATTAAGTCGTATTAACCTATTGACCTGCTATGGGCGCAAATGTGTATCCGGCGTAAGCCATTGGAGTAGCCTATGGGCGCAAATGTGTATCCGGCATAAGCCATGGCTGTAGACTATGGCCCCAAATGCGCATTTATATATAGAATATTTATGCTACTTGTTATTTGTTCAATTTTTCAATTATCAACATCCAAATACACACATTATAACTATCAAACGATGGCGTTTTAAATCTTTACCATTGGTGAATTAACAATATATATATATCGAAAATGAAAAAATGTTTGGAGCTGTTTTG
Source organism: Ampulex compressa (assembly GCA_038496175.1). Lineage (NCBI taxonomy): Eukaryota > Metazoa > Arthropoda > Insecta > Hymenoptera > Ampulicidae > Ampulex > Ampulex compressa. The sequence goes on along the minus strand of JBCFXI010000624.1, from coordinate 41,549 downwards.
CAGTGGACAAAGTATTAGTAATTGGATTCTGTACTATATTATAATGTGTCAATACGCCGCCGATAAGATCCATATTGCGCGAAAAAGTATTCAATCCCCAGCGATCACTACTGTCGGACGCACGCCGCTCGCCTGAAGTGCTTCAATTCAGAGCAGTTAGCAGTCAAAGGATTAATACAATAATATGCGCACCTGCATGGTACTCCTATTTTTATCAAGTCTCTATCGCGAATTTAAGAACAAGCAGTGCATAATTCTTTGTCTGACAGAACGATATTCCACGCTTATTTTAATTCTCCATTTCGTCTTATGGAGTTTAAATTTCAGTCATCGACTATTTGTGCGGATTAATCATTTTCGACCACTGGTGTGTAGCTTAAGTGGTAAATGATCCTTAAGTACTAAAATTGACTTGTATTAATATTAAGAAATTATAGAATTTTGAGGTGATTAAATCCTATTAGGAAAATTGGCGTCGAAAACAATCGAAGACTGGGGTAACTAGATTAGGACTCGGATTTTTTATTCTGAACTCCTCACTAGATGATTACGATAATGCAGGATAAAACTGTTTCTAAAATGAATATTATAATGTTTTGAGAGTATTGATAAATATCATGTTTCACGTAAAAATAACGATAGCGTTTGCTTAGGGTTTTTACATCACGTACATATTTAGGATATTTGGAAAAAGGGAAAATGTTCAACGATCACAGATGCTTCTGATTTATTTTGGTATTGGTTATTATTTACTTATTTGTTATATCGAAAAGAAGAGACGTTCGGAAAATTGTAATATTTTACGTTTCTAGGCTGTTTATCTTTCTCATAAAAAAAGGTTTGTAATTTATTGTTTATTTGATATTTCCTGGATGTTTCTATCTTCTTGCGAAGAAAGGCTTGGAATGTACTTTGAAATAGTAATCGTTAAACAAAATGAGTTTAGCACTTAACGTCGAAAATCATACAGAAATAATTAAATGCTCCCAAAGTTCTTCCACCTTGAAAATTCTTGCTTCATTGAAATGTGGATTTATACTTCATAGCCTATGTCTGAGTTAAATATAAATTCGTGCAGCTGTTATAGCGTCACTGAGTAATAAAGTGCAATGTTGTGTACTTTGCTAAATCTGTGCTCTGTTTGCTGTTTCTACAGAAACGGGTTTCGTTTTATTCTGCGCTTTTTGGTTTGTAAATATGCGATTAAACAAACACTGTTTTGTACGTAGTAATCGGAAACAATTCATTTTTTAATCGACCATTTTTGTATTTTTTAAAATTTTTGTATTTATGTAACAATCCTATGCGCGTCAAGATCAAGTATATAGTATATGGATCTGTTCCATCCTTTTTAATTTAAGATGTACGAGACAGAAGGAAAATAATAGTTTTATCATCATCATCATCATATATATGTCACATATTATCGTACACATGTATCGTGCGCGTGCGCGTCTGTGTTTAAAAAAATTAAGGACTGTTACTTATGTCTTCATACCATATTCTCTTCTTAAAGATTTCTTGCTAAATATTGCAATAAAATAATAAAGTTGATAAGACAAACTTAAGGAAGAATATTCGTACTAGAAAGTTAGATATCTAAAAAGAATGTAAAATGATTTTTAAAATTTGTAGCAGCATTCTGATAGATAATAAAAATGTTAATCGACAATCAGTCATAATTTAAAGAATATTCAATGTCATAATGTTCTGTGATATCCAATAGGGGTGTGCGAGACTAGTCGAGAGTTCGAAATTTTCGAGCTGCTCGAAGTGGACGAGCTATTTCAAAAAATGTGAGTTACATGAAAAATTCACGTGGCTCAAATATTCGACCTTTCAAAAAATGTCTAGTTGTTAGGTTGTCCCAAAAGTTTCTTTTGCTTTATAGGGAAATAATATACACACAGTATTTTTTGTTTTATATTGTATTCTTTCATTGAATTATATATACAGTTAAAGAACGACTGAAGATAAAGATTACAACATTTGACAGATTAGGTTTCATGTTTGTTCAAACGTTGCCAGGTAAAGCAGTGCAATTCGCCAAAGATATTTTTGGGACAATCTAATATTTGCAGATGAACTTTCGACTTGAAAATTTTCGGATTACCCGATTGCATCCAAGGGGATCTCTAACTTTCGAATTAATTGCAAATATTCGAATAACTTCGCTTAGTAAAGATTCTTATGTATCGACTATTGAGTAAGATATGAAAATACCGATGTAATGTATTCGCTTTTATTTGTTCTGGCTCAACCAGCATTTGATTTGAAATTCCGCACTCCAGCAAATCGACTACTCGCATATCCCTAATATACAATGCGAGCTATTTATCGTACGTACATGAGCAAAAATATTTATTTAAATAAACATACGCGTAGTTAGTACAAAAGAAATTTCTTTCCGCGAACGTTTGTTTACTTCGACATTTTGCAAGCTTCTGTCGCTGGTCCTTCCTTTACCAGAAACCAACAAGCGCTTCGATCTTATAAAAGCTTTTTTGAGTTGGCTGAAATTGAACGCCGATCTTCGAAGTAATCTATTTTGTTAGTTGAAATGGCGCGGTTCGACAGGCGGTGTATCTCTATACGCGTACACATCCGAGTTCCTTTTGGGATCGTATCCACGCGCGCCTTTTCCAGCAGACGTTCCGAGGCCACCACGCTTGACAGATATGAAATCAAACCGCGCCCTGGAGGTTCCAAAAGGCGGGCCAAAATGAGGACAGCGGCCCACGAGCTGCCTTGTCGAACCTCTTGCAAAGATAACTCTGCGATTTTGCCCCGTGCTATTGATCCTCTGTGTTTTCTTCGCAACGATCGTTTGCTAAATTACCATCTTCTCGCGCTGCCTCTGTGAAATGCAAGAACGAAACGTGATAATGATATGAAACTAACGGCTGAAATAATCATCAGTGTGTTCTTTTACGCTTAACGATCTATTTTCGTAGGTTTGTAACCTAACATCTGCCAAGAGTAGTGAGGTTATTAAGAAAAGGAGGGATATAATCAGAGAAATAGATGGACGCAGGAGGAGTGAATTACACACACACATACTTGTCGGATAGATATAGATAGTGATAATAATATATATTTTTGTAAATCTTACTTTAATAATATATAATTTGTAAATCTTACTGATGCTTTATCAAGAATAAAGCGATCGTACGCGCTCGCGATTGACTCTCTTTGGTGAATCTCGTGATAGGGCGGTTAAGTGAATTTACAGTGGTGTAATGTGCGTGAGATAAATAAGCGGTTTAATACGAATACACAAAATCACGGATACAGAGAGTTATTACAAGTGGTGTTTATATGCATAATATTTAACAGGTTGGCTGCAGTGAGAGTCACCGGTGACATCAAAACCACATAACGCAGAATATCAAAAATAATCACATCATCGAGAACATCACAAATACATAATTAGAATAAATATCGATAGTGATACATTTTTCAATAATACCATCGTTATTGTAATGGTTCGAAGAAATTCATGCCATATAGAACATGTAAAGATAATTTTATTAACACATAAAAAATATGCATTTTATCTGTGAATATTGCGATTAATCACATCGAAGTACTCTATGCAAAGAAAAAGTGAACCAATATAATGGGCGCAATACGTTACCAATTTTCTAGCAGAGTTCTTTCTACTTATTCTCCGTAGCTGCTTTGAACTATTTTTCGTAGCACACTTCGTAAAATCGTTCTAAATTTCGTGCTTTCCCGGATATTTTTGAAAATTTCTGACGAGGTTTTTCCTGTAACTCGAAAAAATGCAAACTTCATCGCCAGAACATTTCATTCATCGCAATGCGACCTTAACACAACAATTTGGAACACGTGATAATCCTAAGAACGATTCAATGCGTCTCGGGGGTCACCAGCGACCTCCGCCACGAAAAATGCATTAAACACGATTAGACAACTCAACTTATCTACCGTAAATAATATTTCAACATGATATGCCTTGCACAATAAAGGAATTCACATTGGCGCCATGGGAAAGCGACGTAAAATGTTACCAAGTTAACACAACGTTAACCAGTTATAAGCAAAGTAATATAAAGACAAAGCAAGCAAGGATCACATTTTTATTCCACAAGACATTACTTTTTCTACAAATGAGTTCTTGCGGTAAACCATCATTTTTTGCTATACACCACGAGTATAAGAGTGGAACTTCTTTCCAATCGGGTGGAATGAAAATTTTGGCCTGCCCTGTATACGCGACCAACGCAGTTAACCGGTTAAATTAGCGCTCTTCGTCGATGCTGGAGGGGCTGGCGCTACGATGGAATTTACAGGAGGGCTGGAAAGTAGGGAGCGCGTAGAACGAGGCTGGTACGCCGAGAACGGCTGCGACCTTGACGTCATTCGAAGAGGGGAGAGCAGTCGTCCTTCTTGCACCGCGAACCACCCCGTTTCCGAGCATCGCCCAATGACACCCCCGGCATTGTGCGATTGTCTCGGGAAGTAGGCCGCCACAATCAGCCTCCTGCAATCGCGAAGATATACCATACGCCGCGGGTCTCGTCCGAAATCCTGCCTCGTTCGATAATCACCGGCCGCCGGATGTTCGCGGCCCGTTGCAACGTAAATCGCAAATAAACGGCGGCGGTTAATAATCGAGATGGGCTCGGTTGCTTCGGTCCGCCTCCGGGATCATATGTTTTGCAAGCTGCACGCTGGAAATTCTGATTCTAGGGGGATAAAAATAATGTTCTTCGATTATTAAGAAAATTATATTTTTTAGAAAATTATATATTATATATATAAGATTATTAGAAAATAGTTCTTCGATTATTGCAAAAGACATTCGATTAAAAAGAGCATGCCGGTATGCGTGCGCTGGATTTTACATTGAGGCTATTTGGAATTCTCCTGGTGTGAAGGAATGTTGATAAAGGAGTTCTGTTGTTTTTTTTTTTTTTGCGATTGATATTTGTGGAATAGAAGCGGGGATACTGCTTTGGATCGCGGTTAGTAATTGTGTTGAGTGTGGGATTTAGTTTGAAAAATCTCACGCAGAGTGTGGAATTAAAATTAAGTAATGACGAGTATATACGTCGAACTCGGGGCGATTGGTCCTATTATGAATTTGATCAAAAACGAGGAAGGATTAGGTTTTTATTTGATGAACGATTAATGATTCATTTTTGAAAAGGTTATTGTTGTAGTAAACTTCAGAATTGTCAAGAAATAGTAAAGTACAGGAACGAGAAACATTGAAGAAGGAAAATAATTGTAAGAATGTCGATTGATTTCGTTGTGATATTTTTCGAAATAGGAAAGTGGCATTTCGCAGGTCATACACCAATATATTGACTCCTTATGGATTCTATATTTTGAAGAGACGGTACACATTTGGAAGGGATTTGCTTTTGATGGAGTAGCTGGTATAAAATTGGTAAAATGTTTTGCGGATGTAGATGGTCGACCAATTTGAGAAATTCGTGTTTGCTGAATTGAACCACCTCCCTCCATATAAAATAGCAGTTGTATTGATAATATAAAGGAAACATACCACCAAATAATAATCTTATTACATCTTATTGAAATTTTGAGCTTTTATAGTCAAATTAACATTACCAATGTCTCGTGCTGGTGAAAAGTACAATATTCGTGTGTTATAAGCAGCGACCAGTAAAAAACAAAAACTGTCGTTTTTCGCGTATTAAATCGAAAGAAAAAATAGAGCGATTAATAATAGAGAGATGTACAATCCGAGCTCGTTTATTTTAGCCTGTTTCTGCGGTTATATCTTTCAGTATGGAGGTTCGCGAGTTTCGTCATTATTTCAGAGCGCTTGGAACATCGAACTTTTAATGCTTCGCTTTGAATTTGTATACTGCAGACAACAGTATGACTGTTAACCGTGTCTAGCACTGGTCGTACGCGATTATTGTGTTTGTAAGAGAAGAACTATCGTTCTGAAACATGTTTATCGTTGGTAGTTTATTTGTTTACTATTCCATATTTAGGCAAAGTAAAGAAAGTTGGAGATTATGTATATTGCGTGTGATACATGGTTTTTAAAATTAATTTTGATGTAAATGAAAGAAAATGGAACGTTAATTAATTTCAAATTTCTTTATTTCCACTGCTTTTAGTTCATCGAAATATATAATTAAATCTTACTCCCCTTCTACCAGACATTCGAGAATTCTCCTCAAGACCACTCTGTTCTCTTTGCGTTATCAGAAAAAATCTGAGAAATAAAAAATACAAATACCACTACATACTCTCGTAAGTAGCCATAACTTATTTTAATTCTTATAATGGTTCTCATAGACATACTGGTTATAGTTCACAAATATTGCAAATTGATTCGTCCGAACAACTCACAACCAATCCAGGTTTTAGATCGTCACTAATTGCAGGTAGGCTTATTTCTCCACACGTAGATTTCAATTCCGTTTCCACGAAGAATTAACTATACATTTCTTTTTTCTTACCAAGCCATGAAATTAAAGTTATTTGTCATAGTAGCCTTATAAGGACTCCACAGGAGAGTCGAAACGTTGTTTTTATTAATAAAAGTACTGGATCACCTCTGGACCGAATAAACATTATTTATTGATGTCAAGAGAAGTAATATAAAAAACCCTTAGACCTATGAATGAAAGAAAATTACTACTGTCGACCATATGTACTGACTATGGCTACACTTTCCAATCAATTTTTACGCAAAATAAAAACAAATGTTATTGGAAACCACGTGTAATATCTGTGACAGCATACCGTAGGGAAAAAAATCGGAAAAAAGCCTGAGCTTGTGTTCTTTCAGGCGTAATGTTCATCCCAGTACTAGTTGTGTTTGAAGCAGTTCAGTTTCAAGTAATCGGCCTAGCCCGATTGTTGCAGTCTTCTTTTCTCGATTATCTGCTCTAATGTAAAATCGCAAAGATATAATATAACCAATATTCAGTATGGACATCCGAGTTTACGATCTTCAAGATGTAAGGTAACAAAAATTCCAATTCCAGTAAATAATTTAAATCTATGAACCGAAATAAAGCTTAATAATCTCGTTATAAATGGCATCCATTGTCTCTCAATTTTCTGATGGGATATATACATGTATTATAATTTCAGGGATTATTTAATTTACAGACAACACTAAACGAGAAATATATACTGCAAGAATCTTCACCACTTTGCTTTCATGGACGCGTTATGTCTCGACGACGAGACTGTTCCTGTATGCTCACAGACGTGTTATCACGCGACACTATGTCTCTTGCGCGATACCACGGACGTGTAAACACGCGACGCGATTCCGTTCGCGCAATACCACGGACGAAATACCTCGCGCGCCTTATTATTAGATTAAGAGCTTAGATTCGAAAAACTGTTCATTTGGAAGACAGTACAGGAAAATAAAAACACTGATTTGAGAATATTCAGAATTTATCGTTCCTTTGTGTGATGCAATGCAATTTAAAGCAGAGAATTGCTCGTAAAGCAACATCACGATTTATAAATTCACAATATCACACAATGCGGTGTCACAATTTTCTTTGTTGCATGGTCTGTATGGCGGCATTCGATTTTTTTGGAATATTTATATTGTCGCGAATATGAAGGCATTCGATTTTTGGAATGTTTATAATATCGCGAATATGGCGGCATTCGTTCCTTAAGGGTTAAATCGTTCTACCCATCTAAGGGTACAGTGCTCTGCAAGACTATTTCATCATCAATAAACATTCGATATCTCGTAGTGCAGTGCGCGAACAACGTCTTGTTATTCGGTCTATTCACAATTGCATTAAGACTTGTAGAGGTTATCCTATCATGTTAAGGTTATCGGCGTAATCTTATATTAAACACCGATACATCACATTGTATTTATTAATGAGTTGGTTTGAAAACACGTTTTATATTATTCTGTATGAATCTTCTAACTAACCGAAAAAGCAAAAACGATAACAGAACATCTGTACGTGCGAATTCAAGATATTTTTCCATCTAAATGCGTCATGATCGTATTTTCGATTGTATTACAGAATACTGTAAAACAATCTTAAATGATTTAAATGGCGGAGTTGAATTTTTTTTTGGTTATAGAAGTTTTATTGTCTGGTACATTGTCCCTAGTAGGAAATTCGAAAAATTTCATATTCTGTACTTTGATATAATTACGCTGCGGTTTTCATGGATATTAAAATGTATTCTGTTCAAATTTAATGAAATATTCTGCAAATTGATGTTCGTAGAATATTTATCATTATGTAGCAGCGTACATTAATTACTATTATGTCGAAAACTAAACTTATTCAGCCAAAATGAATAATTAATGATATTTTTTAATGTATAATTTGTAAAAATAGCGGAATAAGTTTTTATCATGTACGTCAACCTTAGTATTAAAAATGATAATTTTACTTTTTATTTAAAGTTTTATTTTACTCGACGGGTTAAATTTACTATTTTCTGTTTTTGGGGTACCGTGTTTATTTCATGACGTTTGAAAAGATTTATAATAATCATGTTATTAAGGTCTTCAATATTGTCATATTAATTTAATTTGCACATGATTAATATATACAGGTTAAGTGTTTAACTTAGCATTATGTCTTTTTACACAAAAAGCTTGTTTAGAAGCTTTCCATTATTGAATGCTTTTATGTCTCTTTCTTGTTCTTTAATTTATTTTTATCGGTATTACAACTTTACAAGTCTTCCTTCTTTTCTTTCTATAGTTTATATTTTTAGTATTTGTATTATATTTATATCTCTTTAATAGTATGTATTTTGTTACTTGTGCATTTATTTTTCAATGCTGCAGTTGTATTCTTCCAAAAAAAAAAGTTTGACCTACATTAAATTTTTGTGACTTTCAATTAAACATAAATATATATATATACGCGCAACAACCTTGATTATAAAAAAGAAATTTTTAACAAATATTTATCGTTTTTCTGAAGGTCACTCTTTTACCAACATTTCTTGATACTTTAATCAGTGCATTTCCGTATCTATTTTATTATAAATATACGTAAGCAACATGAGTCTGTTTAAAATGAATTAAGATCTGAGTAAGATGTTGTACATGAATTATTTTCGTTGACGTCCATGTGATGCAAAATGTAATTTGGATTAGAAAATGCAAATTATAAAGTCAGCAAACATTTTACATACCTTCTCGCTACTGACCATCCGGCATACTTTATAAATGAACTATCGACCCCTTTTACTTTGTAATATAACTTTAGCCTAAACTAGTATCCCGAAACATCTTTTTATGACTTTTATAAAATATCACCATTCAGTTTCTTTAATACCAAAAGAAATTGGGGTATACTGGTTTATATTTTATTATTAGGTATTTTTTCTATCCACCTGAACCTCGTTACTCCTTCATCCTGCGGTGTATAACCAGAAGCAGAAAGATTTATTATTGTTATATAGGTGAATTTAAACATTTTCTAACTGTGCTGTCTATATGTATATTTTTTTTTTAATATGCGTATGTGGTTTGTCAAAAATTGATCGCTTTGTATTTTTTTTGTAAATGACAATTAACTAATTACTGGAAACAAAATTAGCGGTGTTCTTGTAATGTTTTAATGCTGTTATATCACTGTATTATTATTGATATTGTAGCTATTATCCACAATACACATATAGTTAACGTAATAAACGCTGAAAAATTTCAAAAATGACTAAAGCAATGAATTTATATTACTTTACAGCCTGTTTAAACTGTCAATAAAAAATCAAGGTCAAAGTATAAAAAGTAATAAATTCTTCTTTCCAAATTTAGATGTAGGTCACAATTAAAACTTTATTTTACAAATTAAAACAAAAAATACCTTTTTTTGTACTATATGTAAGTGCTGAATTATTAAACATAACATATGAATTCTGCTTGATTAATCCCAATATTTTTGTATACCCTTGAATAAGTCTATAATGATTTCCCACAACGCTGTAAAAAACAATTTTGATGTACAAATGTATATTGCAGATTTTTATAAAATTTTGTACGTGTTTCTATGCTCCATATGCATCGAAAACACTACGTACACTTCTAGCAGACTTCTGCACCTTGTGCTTTACATATACCTGATATGCGTATTAATGCTATTAATGCAAAATTTAATATGATGAGCACAACATAAAATGGATATAATAGGCGTTAATTAAATACGCACCACAATAGATATAGGTATGTGAAATTGCACGGGAATATTTCTATCTTTAAAGGACATAAATCAATCCTAGTTTTAGAGTTCCTTAGACAATGAGTTTAGTTTGAATAATAGAAATATATGATGGGCATTCACGAACAATGTTCTTTTAAAACCATAAAACAGAACGTTGTCAATTGACATTTAAATTATCTACCTCAAACAAAAGACCGGCAGAATAAAGACTATCTATTAATGGACATTATATATGAATTGATTATGCATTTATTTCTACAATAGCATATCCGTTTTGCATAATAAAATATCGGATAAGATTCATTAAACTCCAGATGCGTGAGATGATGCAGTATACAAGCCATTTTTATTTTACACGATCTGTTTTTTTTTTGTTTCTTCCTTTATCGAAGGTGCAAGAACCAAGAACGAACAATATATTAAATAATCATAAATACTTGCGCTCATTACTTCTAAAACTTACAACAATCAGCCACGATGAATAAATAAAAAATATTAGCGAAGAAAGGGATGTTTGCTATCTAATTAATACCATTAACGCAGAGAAGATGACTATTACTTAGGTGATAGGAGCAGCATAGGATTCTTAAGAAGTAGTACATGTATATTTTATATTATTTATTTATTGTCGCAGAATAAGGATAACGTTCAGGTGTGCATATTTATATTTAAATGTGCATAAAATCAGTAGTATGCTGTCCAGAATGTCTTCCAGCAAAGAAATAAAACCATTATTCACATATAGTGACATTGACAATCTACGAACTACAAAATGAAATCAAATCCAGTCAGTCTGGCAGAGTACCGCAGTGTTATTTACAATATTAACAGTAAATTAAAAAAAATGCTAATTCCTCTTCCTTTTGTTAACAAAAGCGAAACTACCTACAAAGGAACATTGGCAACGTGAATACTTTGATTTTCTTTAAACTTTGTAGGTTTGTAGACGATGTCGACACAAACACTGGATAATTTTCCGTTCCTGCTATTCATTGATTTTTCGTTATGAAAACATCACTTAAACTCAAAATTTTGCCATGTTACTACGTAACTTTGAAACTATAATATATATTACAATTACTCGGAAAAAAATGGTTTTTAATACTCTTGCAAACTATGCGTAACACTTTCTAAACATTTGTTGAAATAATTTTTTATTCAAATAAAACGTTTATAAAAGGTACTATCCAAAGCTTACATTATAAAACATTCGATTTTAATCGGATACAATAGAACAATTTCGAGTTTCCTTATCCCACTATTTACCATCGTTCCCTTTTTGGGATGCTTGTTTTTTATTTACTTCGGCCTAAGTAGTGGAACTTTTAGTTTTGAACTCAATAAAAACATTTTCTCTCTAAATTGTTTACTGTAAGAAAATAATTAATTAGCGCATTTTTTAGGTTTACACTTAGCTGTGGCATATAATAGGTTAAGAAATGTTTTTGTTCTGAAAAACCAAAAAATTAGAAGAACGAAAAAATGTTGATGTGAAGTTCTTCTACGAACCTGTAAAGTTAAAAAAAAATCGGGATGTTTACGTTGCCAATGTTCTCTTCTTAATGCAACTGTTATTTACTATAGAAAATATAAACAAATAAACATTAATTTATATATAAACATTTTCTTTATTGTTTTATACCGAAGATATTAGTTAATTTTATAGGCCTAGTATATACGCAATGATTATGAGAAATATTACAAATACAACTCCGTACTAAGTAGTTTCTTTATCAATATTTATTATTATAGTATTTCTGCCCGGTACATACAAATGTAGATAAATTAATAAGCTATTTTATTCTGGTATGTTAATTCTTTACATAAAATGATAATATTGAGTAATACATCTTTGATTCGACAATATAATTAAAAGCATCCACATACAAACGTTTATTACGAACTAAACACCTAAGACACAAACAGGCACCTGTTTAGATTAGAAAATAATATACATAAATAAAAATAAAAACTTATAACGCTATGAAAACAATTTTCATTGCAGTAAACTTTCTCTTCTGTATCCAAGGCTTATAACACTGGCAAATATAAAATCGAAGAAAACCATTGACATCAAATCACGTCCAAACTTGTATTTTTTCTGTTAAAATAAAGCTCCAATATTCGATTGCTCTTCCTCAATTTACAGAGGACAACACAAGATACGTTCACAGAGTAATTCGCAATCGTTTTTTGGTATCCATCGAATATTGAAACGTCAACAAGCTCTTTTCAAGCCATCGACACGTCCGACCAAATTAAACCAAAGGAGCACATAATTGGTCACGTACGTTTTCTAAACCAGCAATTAAGATCCGTGAACGTTCAAACTATAATAATATGCGACAATCAACGTACAAGGCGCAGCTAAGATGCAAAACGCAATACAGAGATAAAGATTTGTGGAATTACTTATCACCAGCGCTCCGTTTTTTTCCCGTACTCGACGAAATATCCGTCAAAGCGACTTGACAGTGCAAAGGTAAGTGGTTTACGGCAGCGAACTCCGACGTTACCTAGAGCCTCAGCCCAATACGAAAAGTCGAGGTAATTTCTTGGGATGATCGGACGCTAATTTGTTCCACCAACCATATGATGGCGCCACGATAGTCGCCGATAGAATCACATATTGATGCAGAACCCGCACACTACCACACATCCCGTCTCCGTCTCTAACCCGAAAGCCCCACCTCATTGGAGATCGTACTCCTCCCACCCCTTCCTCCCCCCTACCCCCACTACTCTTTTAGATTCAGCACGCCACTAAAGCATACTACTCTTTCTCACTCTCACTTATTTAAACTCATACACCTTTCTCTTTTAGCCACGCGCATACTTGTGTATACTTCCCCCCTCTTTTTTTTATATTACTTACTCATGTTCACACCCTTTGTTTCTCTCTCTTCCACTCTTACTCACTGACACACTGACACTCCTGTATCTCGTATTTATGTCAGCTCTCACTCTGTCCCTCGTTGGCACACTTAGATCTTGTACTTCGCATCCCTCGTATTTTGTCCCTGCCATACCCTTTTCCAAAACACAAATAATTCCCTCCTTGATATCACGATATCCTTCTAGTTCGGAATGTTCTTTAGAGATTCTATTTTGTTTACTGCCTACAATTCGGTTTCGCATATTGATTTCTTGTTTTGTATTTTAAGGCTATAATATTTATCTATGTACTAGACTAGCTTAAAAATCTGATGTTAATTCCATCGTAATTCACATTTGAGATACCTTTTCGTAATTATAATCATACAATTTGGTTATTATTGATGTTATGCTCTTAAAAAAAAAGAAAAAGAATACATAAATATAAATTTAAAAAATATTTGCAGTGAAAATTCTTTTATTCCTAGCCTATTTTTTTTTGTCACAGTCTGTTTAATTATTATTCCAAAGCTAATATGACATCAATCCCGGAGTTATAAAATTATTTTTAACAGTCCCACATTCATTCTATTATATGTAAAGTTTTCAGAGGTACGTTTTTTGAGTTGTATTTTTCATACAATTTCTGCGTCTTGAAAAGCATACCTTGAACTAATCCAACGGATCCAAGCAATTTCCGTGAACTAATCCAACCATCTTTGTTCATCATTTTGATTAACACTTTACCCTCTAACCGAGAAAAATATATATTTTTTTTAATAATGTCGATTATAAATTTTTAATTGGGACAATGGATGGTATAAGCACCGCAATACGCGCTTGTCGAAAAGGTGAAAGGCGAAATGCTAACGAGTGACATCAATTTACATCGATTTCCATCCCATTTCAATGATCAATAACAGCTTACCCTACAGCAAAGGTCGCGACCTGCACATATGTAGATAAAAATGAATAAAAGATCGAACTTATGATTTACTCTTAAAAAGTATCATCCTTAATGAGCCATACTTTTAGAGGTGTGTTAAATGCGTTTAAATTTGAGCAACTTTTATAAAACTAATATTACAAAATGGTGATAAAAACTACAAACAAAAAAAAATATTAGGTCTATCTACCGCGATATCTTTTGAAAATCTTATGAACATATGTAAGGAACAGGGCGCTGGGGCTAGTGTATAATTCATTGTGAGAACGGTTGGCTACATTCGTGTAGCAGAAACAGGTGATTGTTTTTGATTGCTAACGAAGACGAGAGCCATCTTGGAGAGTCATTAGAGAGAGAATCAGTCGCGAGCACGTGCTATCGGTTTTGCTTTTGATTAAGTATCAGTAAGATTCCCAAATATATATATCATTATCAGTATGTTAACCATACAAGTATATCCAATTCTTTTTGCCGCTATCCATCATTCTTCTCTGATTATCTCTCTCTCTTTTAATAACCTTCCTACACATAAGTAAATATATTAGTGTAACTACTTCAATAACTTTGGTCAAGATAAAATTGTTCTAAGACACGTTATATAATATGCTATGAATGTTTAATTTTTTGAAAATCTGAAGTACACTGCAAATTTTTACAATTTATAATTTGCTTTCCATGTGGAATGTTTTTTCAAAATATTGTTTTGTTACTCTTCAAAAAAATTAGCCTTGAAGGTATCAGATATATATTAACTATGGTAAGAATAACGTATCATATGTACACTAAGATAGTATTTATTCATGTTACACATACTATACGTAGTGACAAATCTTGCTTGGCCAATTGGTTGTCTCATATATATTGTGTACAACTGTTGAAAATACCATTGTATATATTAATTGAACATATAAGACATTTTCTTATCAATAATATATAACTTTGGAATTAAAATATATCCAATGATACAAAATTAGTGTATCCGATATTTGTCACATCAGCGTTCTTTAATCCTTTTGAGATTTAAATCGGTTTCTATCTGTTTACACACTGTTTCAATTTGCTCCTTCAGCTCTGCATCAGATCCTCTTTCCTCTAAAATCCTTTCACAAGAATTGACCAAACCACACTTCTTTAGATGTTCCTTCAACACGTCTGAAATATAATTGGCATAGACAAGTGAACCGCAAACATCGAAATTGAATTTCTTATTTTTTTAATATAGTACCTGATTTGATCATGCTGTCAATAAATGTAAATGCATTGTGTATAATTGGCAATTCCAAATTACACCCACTTTCCTTAAGAAACGTGTACATATTCTGACCAATATTAGCATTTATAAGAACTTCTTCCGACTCTTTCAAACAAATTGTGGTGACAATTGTTAAACCACGAAGAGCCTCATTCTGCATTAAAACGTGTCGTGACTTTATCATCTTCACTAAGTGCTTCACAGCACCATGCTTTATGACCAACAATGCTATTTCTCTATCCCTAACAATAAATTAAGATGAACAATGAACTTTTATATGTAACATGCTACATATGGTAAAAAGAAAGACAACACTGAAGTCGTATGATACGCATAAATTAAATGTCCATAAATAAATATATAAGTGTTAATAAATCCTGATTTGATATCATCTTCATATTATACAAACCTACTGTTATTTATTAACCTAGCAATTAAACGCTTTGCTTCGCCTCGTACACCTGGATGGTCTTTTATATTGCACCAACTTACAATCCTCTTGATAAAATCATCTTTGCTTCCTAAAGATATAGCAGCTTCCCCTGATTTAATTGTAAATTAATGTGACAGTACTTAGAAAGTCATATCAATATATATAATGTACTTACTTTGACCATTGATTACTATCCTAAGTGTACCTAAGAGTTTAAACACCACAGGGAAGGTTGGAATATCTAGCATAGGATATAAAGTATCGATCAGCCCATCTTGTAATACAATTTGTTTGTTATCAGCTGGGATAACAAGGTTACGTAATGCACTAAGCAAAGCATGCTGAAATCTAATGTCATCAGTTTTTTCATAATTCTTCTGTAATAATGTCAATAGCTGTTTATGTACTCCTTGCATGACCATATGCTTGCAATGCAGATCGCTGCGTGCAAAATTTCCCATTGCCAATACTGCAGTGATTCTCAGATCTTCATCGCTACTTCCCAACCAATCTAGAAGCTTTTTGTACACTGGTCCATTACTCTTGTCATACAACACATTCATACTCTCATCTATGAACAAATGAAATATTGTGTAAAAGATACAACAATAAAACTATATAAATTGCTTGTTATTTACCTCCAGTTAATATCAGCACAATTAAATTACAAGCCACTTTCAAAACAGATTTAGTTTCTTCATCTGTACAATGCTGACTATGCTTCTCCAAAAGCTTCAACAGTAATTCACAAATTCCTGACTTTGCAAGTAATAATTGTGCATTTTCTGTTGAACATATTAGTCAATAGCAATGAAATATTTTAACACATTACATTATGACATAGATATAATTACCATCTTTTGCTTGACCATGAAGTAACTCCAAAGCTATCTCAAAAAGTTCCAATGAGATATCGCTTTCCAATATGTTGACCAAAATCTTCACTAATCTTTCATCAAGCAGCGTAAAGTTTGCGTCGCTTAATATTCCGAGTATGAGCAATGCAGGCATTGCTGCCTCACTATCCATGATTCCATCTATTTCTAAGACACTGCAAATAATGGGTACTGTGCCTTCTTCCAATACCTATGAAAGTTTACCTATAGATTAATGATTACCTACAATAAGTTTTGGGAATGTCCCAGCATACAAATAATGCTAATTTTATATCTAAAGATATTTGACCTCTTTGTAAATCTGTGGCCGATCAACAAGAAAGTTTAACAAAAAGCCAGCTGCAACATCTCTCAAAAAGCACGTATCTTCCACATTTTTTAATGATATTGCCTTCTTAAGTACAGCCAAAATCAATTTCAGACCATCTTTATCTGTTACCAATTTCTTTCCACTTTCTACAATTATATCAAAATAAGTGATTTTTACAAAACTATAATAGAATAAAAATTCTGAGTTCTCAAACATATATGAAACTTCATTAATGCATCAAACATTAATGATATATGAATATTGAACAGCAAATTTTTACAAAAATCTTATGATAGTTTACACAGTCTAATAAAGTTTCATGTAAAATAATATATCAATGTCATTAGAATTACTTAAATTTTCGAAATATTACACTCAAACAATAATTTAACATAAGTAATAAGTGACACATGGAATCAAAGTGATATTGAATTGTATATGATTATTATTTAGAGTAAACATTTCTCATGGACCATTCTCATAGCATATATTTCCGAGTGCTCTGGAAACTTGTGTTAATACGTCTATGTCATCTTCCTTTAATAGATTCATCAATATAGATATTAAATCCATAGTTGTACATTTTTGTCTCCCTCCTTCGCATGTTGCAATAACAGCAATTGCCTTCGCAGTTTTTGCTACAACTTGTTTAGACTTATGCTTTAACAGTTTTGCAAAAACCTCATTAACCGACAGCTCTCCTGTTTCTATGAATCAAACATAATCAACTAAAATATTGGAACATACCTTATTAAATGCACAGTATTATATATACCTCCAGTGTAATATTCACTGATATCCACTCCATATAATCCAGTATCTAAGATCCGCAAAATATTAGCAACGTCATTATCATCATCTTGACTTTCAGACTTTACAAGAAATCGTAAATCTTCCATCAGTTTTTCAATGTTCTGCTTTGGTTCTTTTTTAAACAAATATGTACACAAAAATATAGAAATTACATATACATTATATATCACTTTACTGATAATGTTTAAAGTATAACACATAAGGCATACATTACCTTCTACTTTTACAATGTCACTCATCTTCACCTGATGTAAATTCAATGTTATCACTTTGAAAAGCATGCATCTATCATTACAATAAATTATATATTTTATATCAGCATTTCTTTTCTGTCTACATATACCAGTGATAACAACAATCGAAGAGTAACTGTTGTTTATAGATTTTTTCTTTATTTTCCCATGTATTTCACAGTTTGTTAACAATGCATGTGGAATGACTCGTTATCATAGTCCTGTTGAGAAAGAATGTCACTTTCTCGGTTAACAATTTGAAAACGGTACACTATACAAAGCTGCTTTGTAAAAGGCATATAAGGCTATGTAATCATACAATATTACTTGGAGGCTGTACGCAAATACTTTGTACTATGTAAAAGTATTGTAATGTACATACTAAGTGAAACAAATATCTAATAATCTTATATGTTTTATATCGGACAATTATAAGGACATCCTACGGATAATCTATATTCGGATTGTATAGTGTTTTCCATGCAATATTGTTACGCGAGGCAATAATTCACCATGGATTTCTTTACCCTTATAAGAAGGCCAACGGTTTTCTGGTATTTTACTTGTGTTTAATTTCGGTGTATCTGAAAATTAGGAACAGGCTCGGCGGCTGTTGTGCCGGCTGAAATTAAGAAATCCGTTCTCGTTTACTTCTTTTCTGTTTATTGTCCCTTTTCATACTGTCTGCCCCTCGCCCCACCTACCTTCTCGTCAAGCGCACTCGTATGTACTGGCGCCCCGTGCCTTTAGAGCCTTCACTAGGTTTCCTATAGCAAAAAAAAATTATTTCTTGCACCCGGGATCTCGAAAAGTGTACATATAACCCTGCACCTATTTTACTTTGTTTCCGATAGAGGCGCTAATTTTACTGTGTTTATGAGAAACGCTTTTTTATTTTCCTAGCCACAATTTCGAGAGAAGCGCATAATAATTGTAATATTCGTATTCAGAAGAATTCTGCGAACAGAATCACGAAATCCAATTTCGAAAAAACAGTGAAACAAAAAACTTTTACCACGGAAAATTCTGCTTTCATTTTTATGAAAATTTCAGGCGGTTTTTAAAAACTCACTCCGTGTTTTTTTCTGACACGTGTAAAGCATCTTCGGAAAAAAATTCATAATGAGTTATTGCGTTTTCGCTTAAAAAGAACAGAAAAAGGAATTGCTAGGCTGGTTCATTCATATTTCCAGTCCCTGTCCCATACGCTCTTATCATATTGATTTGTCTCTTTCTCTCTGAAGCTTCCCAATATCTTCGTAAAAGATCCTCAAAGTCAGCGGGGCAAATCAGGGTTACCACCCAATTCACTTCTGCCGTCTTGTACAAAGGAATCAATAATTGGTCCCCAGACCCCTCAAAAAGAGCAACGAGAAGTTAGAATATGACCGTAGCGGTGTCAAGCGGCAGAAGCACCTAGTCCAGATTTATCGATCTTATGATCGACACGCGAGGGATTTACAAACTGCACATAAATGTGTAACTATGGTTATTACGATGCACATTGACATACTTAATTGTATTATTCATAGAAACGTGCAAACACAGCGTTATACAACCTAATATAATGTATTGCTAGTTAAAGAGAACAAGAAAGAAATGAATTATCTCTTAAAATTTTTAAAAATGTTCTTTAAGAAGAAACTTTTACTTCCGGGTTGTTACGTATAACGATTTCACAACATTAATTGATTAAAAGGCTTAAATCAGACAGTCGCACGACGCGGATGATGAATCGATTAGTAATTGCTTCTTTTCAGAGCTTTAATGCACTTTTCCAAAATTGTAAAATGATTATTTTTGGAATTATGGTTCAGTTCTTATCAGAACCACGATTTATTTTATATTGAAACAATCAACTGATTGTGGAAAAAGCAATTGATGTTATGAAATCATTATACGTGATAATTTTGATGCAAAAGTTTCTTCTTAAAGGACGTTTTACCAATTTTAAAAGACGATTCATTCTTTTCCTACCTTCTTGAACTGATAATAAATTTAATTAAGTTTTACAATGTTGTTGTCACATATTTTTATAAATAATATAATTAAATACATTCATGTGTATTATAATAACCATAATTATACATTTCTGCGCAATTTACAAATCAAACGCGTGTCGATCTTAGATTCTATAAATTTGAACCAATCCCTGTCACCTGCCATCGCTACAGTCATATTCCAAGTTCTCTTTGTACCCTAAGAGGGGCCGTGGAACAAATTATTGATTCTTCGTGTATTTGTTCTGATATTTAAAGCAATCAGTTTGTAATAAGTACAAAAATATATACCTAACTCATTCACAAGCTTTCCTTTTCCCCGTGAAACACACGAAATACAGTAGCAATATAGTTACTTTAAATTCTCAGCGCATGGTAACCTAACGTATGATACCGTGGGTCACTTCAAGGCACCGATCGGCCGTGTAGCACTACATATTATGATAACCTGAGTGCATGTACAATACTAATCCGAATTACGTGCATTAAAATGGCGACGCAAATGTCCAAAAACATTTTGCGAATAGGACGTAAGTTTATCAAGCATGTTTAAAAGTAATACAGTGCAGTTATCGTGATTTCTTTTTTCTCATTCCTTAAGTCTGTTCATATATTTTCGGTTTCTGCTACTCTCAAGCTTATAGAGACATACAAATCGTAACATACTTACGTAAGTGAGATTAATTTACAATATCGGGAAATTCAGATAGGCAAACAGTATGCTCGCTAGCAGGCGGAATACAGGTGCAGCAATATTCCTCACAACCGAGGATAATAAAAAATCCAACGACAGCATCCTTAAAAAGGGGCACAGGAGGTCGTAGTTCTTTCAATGGAATCGTGTGTACCGTTTTTGGTAACACCGGATTTCTTGGACGTTACGTTTGCAATCGTCTTGGAAAGATTGGTACACAAGTAAGTTGTATGCTAAGTTTATATTACGTTTACAGTGTTAAAGGTATATGACAGCCGCGTTCTACCTTAAACCCTATTATATCCTATTCAATCTATTTTCTCAATCTATAAATGTAATAGAGTATATAACGGATCATAGAAAATCCTTTCTATGTATTTCTATGTTAGAAAAGGAATGTATACTTAAAATATAAATAGTATATTTTGACTTACAAGACTGAATAATATATTGTTATCATCACATTCTTACAAACTATTGGTTGTGTTACGGAAAATTAGTATGCATAATTGTTATATAAAATTCTATACCTGAAAATGTTACATTTTATAGTTGAAACATTTGGCACATATATAATGCTATAGAATAACAAACAAATCTTTAACTGTTTAGTCATAACTATTTAAGTAACATGGGCCATTGAAATGATATTAAAATTAACATAGTAACAAAAAACTACATTGAGGAAGAAAGAATAATAAATCATTGCTGCTTAATTGCTTTAGAATAAAAAATCATCGTTTACTATGTTATTGAAAACAAGCTGACTGTATACATCAAAACTCATAACTACTAAAATGGGTAAAAACATTTCTTGATATGGGCTCCTGTTTAAAAATTGTTTATATCAATCACTTTTACAACTCTTAAGTTTATAAGAAAATTATGATAACACTGTGTCTAATTAGGCTTCTATAAACATAAAAATAACGTTTCATGTACACAGTCTGTCCTAAACCAGTCATTGTGTCTCTCCAGATTTATATAATATAACAATTTACAAGATCATGCCTTAATCGTTGAGTGATCTAGTCCCTACATTCAACTTCTATCTTTTTGTATCATAGTCTGCAATTACATTGAAAGATAGATTAAACATTGGCCATCATGTCAAAAACTTAAAAGAAATGTTGGTTATAGAGGGTTAAATGTACCTAAAATATAATGTAATTTATCTTACATTATAGCATGCAATACTATTTATATATTAATGTAATATTGTTTTTATCTCGTGCATCTGATATTAGTTTATTTAAACTTCACAGATTTAAATTTTCAGCTAATTCTGCCATATAGAGGTGATCATTATAATTCTATGAGACTAAAACTTTGTGGAGATCTTGGACAAGTACTTTTTCATCCTTTCCATCTTGAAGATGAGGAATCGATACTAAGATGTATCAAATACTCTAATGTGGTTATTAATTTAATTGGTAGAGAATATGAAACGAAGAATTTCACTTACCATGACGTAAATGTTGAAGGAGCAAGAAGGCTTGCCAGGCTCTGCAGGCAAGCCAATGTAGAACGCTTTATTCAGTTATCCTGCCTAAATGCAAGCCCAGATCCACAAGTATGTTTTCAGTTCACTGATTGCTACATCAAGCATCAATATCTTTATGGCATATATAACTAAATCTTGAACATAATACTTCTTTTACAAGTCATTGATGCTCAAAGAAGGTTCGCAGTTCTTAAAATCGAAATGGGCAGGTGAATGTGCTGTCAAGGAAGAGTTCCCTAATGCTACTATTGTACGACCATCAGATATATATGGACAAGAAGATCGCTTTATTCGTGTATATTCAAGTCTTTGGAGAAGGCATTTTGGGTGGGCTGCAGGTGTTACACTATATGTCTGTGTGTTTGTGTGTACCCTTGTAAAACTATGTTTTTAATGTACCTTTCAGCGGTATGCCCCTATGGAAAAAAGGTGAAGAGACAGAAAAACAACCAGTGTTTGTCTCAGATGTTGCAGCTGGCATTGCTGCCCTTGCAATAGATCCCCAAACTGCTGGAAAAACTTATCAATTTGTAGGGTAGGTAAACTACATTTTCTTATATTTATTTTTTATATGCAATTATTTTGCAAAATAAACATCTGAAATTCTCTAATAATGTCATTGCAAAATGTTAATGATTAGATCAAGTTAATATAGTGTTCTAATAATAAATTCATTAGAGTACAGCATATATATATTTAACACGTTAAGCGGCACGCCGATTTTATGCATTGTTCCGGTCACAATATAGTTAGTCGTTAAGCGGGCCGCTGGGTGCCACTTGGAAACGGGACAGCCAGAGTACAAACAGACAGGTCAATTTGCTTTTTTCAATCACAATAAATACTGTTTTGGATTCATATCCTGACTTCGCTTATAGTCCTATCTCACAAAACTTTAATGTAATCATGGTACAAGCAAACCTCACCTTTATTTACCTTGTTATAATAAATTACATTAGTGTTTTTAAGTATTATGTTCTTTTGCTTAAAGCATTGCCCAAACAAAAATGAATGTTGCCTAAATTAAATATTCAGTCCCACAAGTTTGCAAGGACAGATGTGCGCGTGAAAATAACATGAATGAAAAGTCTAGCTCTGATGCCTAGGGACCGGCGTTGTGACAGCAAAAAGTCTAGCTATGGTCCCTAGGGACCGGTATGGCGCTTAACGTGTGAAGCATTTCATAAAGATGTTAAGAGAACTTATTAAATAATAGACTGAAAGGAAGATAGCATTTTAAAAAAACAACTAAAATTTATATAATTACAGTTAATTACATATATTTATACTTTATTTATTTCAGACCAAAACGATATAAACTTTGTGACTTAGTGAATTGGTTAATAAGACTTATAATGCCTGAACCAGCAGAGCGAGGATACAGAGTATTGCCCCTTGAATACATGCCACTATTTCATTTGAAAGTTACTTTAATGGAAACGTTAACTCTTGCTTATCCTGCAAGAAATATACACTGGGAAGGTTTAGAGAAAGTTAGTAATTATAGATAACAGTTTACAGATAAACAGTCTGTAATGAACATAACATCTGTTTTAATATTTAGGAGCATATGTCTGATAAAGTTTTGAAAAATCTACCGACATTGGAAGATCTTGGAATAATTCTAACAGAGATCGAAACACAAGCACCTTGGGAATTATCTCCGTATATTCAGGACAAGCAGTATATGCAAAGTGTAGGAGAATTTGAACCACCACCACCGCCAAAAACCGTACCACTTCATTGAATATTTGTGGGTTAAAGTAGCATGAAAATAAAAAAATAAATGTATGTTCGTCGCAATAAGAAGAATATTGTTAAAAACAGCTTTATTGATATGTGATGTATTATATTAACTTAGAATTAATGTTCTCTCTGATTTTAGGATTACTCCCCATTTGGATGTCGAGTAACTTTATCATTATATAATGTTCGTTTTTCACCTATTGAACTTGCAAGAAGTGTCAATGAACATATTCTTTCACAGAATATGAAAATATTCTTATCCGAAATAAAGTGCTTACAATCCATAGCTCAATAAATGATGACATTGATACCTCTATACCGTAGTACACGATTGTTTTTACTCTGCCTTATAAATATTATAGTTTAGCTTATAATCTGCTGTTTTACTCTGTTCAACTAATGCCACGTGCACGCGTCGAGTGTGTGTGTGTGTGCAGTAACAAATATATTTTTCATACAACAATCATGGCAGTTCTATAACATTAAGAATATGTTTTACATATATATTATCTGCAATAGACTAATAAGTAAGGATATGCTGCTACGTCCACTATTTTCGGTTCGAATCAAGTCGGGATTCCGAAAGTTTTTGTATCGAATACCTGAAGCTGTGGTCGAATCTACCTCATGGATTATGTTACAACGCTGTGTTATGTTTTTATTACTCTTTTTTTCATTCATTCATTAATATTTTCACTATAGCTGCTAAGGTCATTTGGTCTAAGACCTACTGTTTTTGAGGTGAGCTCCATACCATCAGAGTTACTGTACACACTGAATCAATAATTTGTTCCGCGACCCCCTGAAGGGGGGCAAGGAGAAGCTGGAATGCGACCGTGGCGGTGTCAGGCGGCTGGGGCCAATTCGGCCAAATTTATAGACTCTGTGATGGACATACGCGCTATTTACAAACTCCGCAGAAATGCATAATTATCATTGCTACAATACACGTTGGCATATTTAATTGTATTATTCATAGAAACGAGCAAATACAATATTACAAAGCCAAATATAACTTATTGCTAGTCCAAAAAGGTGATAAAAGAACGAATTGCCTTTTTAAATTGAAAAAATGTCCTTTAAGAAGAAACTTTTGCATCAGAATCATTACATATAACGATTTCGTAACATTAATTCCCAACCAATTGTTCCAATGTAAAATAACTCGTAATTCAGTCAAGAACCGTGTCATAACCTTAAAAAGAACCATTTTACAACTTTGAAAAAGTCCGTTATAGATTTTTAAATAAACAATTAATAATCAGTCCTCGCACAACTACTTGATTTAATCCTTTTAACCGATAAATGTTACCAAATCGTTGTCTGTAATAATACTGATGCAAAAGTTCCTTCTTAACGTTCGCTTTTAGGACATTTTTCCAGTTTTAAAAGGTAATTCGTTCTTTTCTCTCCTTCTTGGACTAGCAATAAGTTATATTAGGCTCTGTAATATTGTATTTGCACGTTTCTATGAATAATACAATTAAATATGCCAATGTGTATTGTAACAACGATAACTATACATTTCTGCGGAGTTTGTAAATAGCGCGTATGTCGATCACAGAGTCTATAAATGTGGACGAACTAGCCCCAACCGCCTGGCACCGCCACGGTCGCATTCCAGCTTCTCCTTGCCCCCCTTCAGGTGTCACGGAACAAATTATTGATTTGGTGTGTACCAAATCACATGGAAAGAACGGTGATGAGCGGGGTTCGAACTTTGATATTCCGCGTGGAAGCTTCCATCTTAAATTTGTTTCCAAAAATTGTTTTACTACACAATTAAAACAAAATCTGTCAAATTTGTAATTCACTTCAATTTGCAGATGTTCAATTTACTTTAAATAAAAAAGTTGACTGAAAAATGTAGAATGACACAGTGTATTTCCACCATTTCAGAGGTTTTAGTTCATTTTAATAATAGCATTACAGATAAACGTAATTATACTTACACACCGAATCAATAATTTGTTCCCTGACCCCTGTAGGGGGCAAGGAGGAGCTGGAATGCGATCGTGGAGGTACCAAATGGCAGGGACCGGCTGGACCTGCTTTACCGATTCTACGCTCAGTATGCGCGCGATTTACAAACTGCGCTGAAATTTATAATCCTGCCTGGTACAATATATATTGATATATATTGTTGCATTGTTCATAAAAACTGGCGAATATGATATTACGAAACCTAATATAAGTTATTGGCAGTATAAAGAGATGGAAAATTGTGGGTATTAGCTTTAAACATTGAATAAATGTCCTTCGAGAAGAAACTTTTGCATCTTAGTTACTTTGTATGTCTTCTTAATATCAGTTGCTTCGCTAGTTACTCCAACAAAGCAACTAAGATGCAAAAGTTCCGATGCTTGGGAATGTTAGTGGCATCTACTATCTCACGTACACTACATCGCGGATTTTCAGCGAGCACAGTCTTGATAATGTCCCCATCCGTCGTTGTTGAGCGGCCGCTGCGGTTTTCATCTTTCAACTCAAAATTGCCAACTCTAAATTTCTTAAACCAATTGCGGATGATCCTAATAGTCGTAGCACGACTCCCGTAAACGGTGCAAATCTCGTCTGCAGTGTCCTTTGCACTATTGCCTTTTTTAAAGCGATGAAGCATAACATACCGCATATGCTTCTTTTGGCTTTCTATATTGAATGGTGTAGAAAAAATTTTAAAAGAGACTTTGTCACCAATGCCATAAACGGCTAAGAGATAAGCCTGCATGTTTATATAAACATAGCCAGTTAATCATTTATAGCATGGCTTATATAAACATAGCCAGTTAGTCATTTAAACTTATGGGACAACCTAATACTATATTACATTAAAATGATTTACAAAATATTTATAATGCAGCATTAAAAAATCAATGGTACAAATTTAATAGTATTCCTTGTATGCATAATTGTTATCCTGGTACTCTGTGTACAGATGTGGAAATACGAGTTCAACTTTTTTCTCAAATGACTATATCATTAACATTCTTACATGAAATAAGAAAAAATAACAATCATATTTTGTAAAATGTTAATAAAATCAATAAAATACAGTAATACACCTGAATTATTTTGTTATAAAAAAAGACATACAAAACATAGTAATATGTAAAATATTTCTCATATATATTTATATACATTATACAGCGTATTATTTTCTGAGACTATTAGATGTTTTTATAGACTTTTGTAATACTTGAAACAATATAAATACAGTTGTACACAAGAATTAGGTTATCTTTTTAGTAACAAGATCATTATATTCGGCATATTCATACGGTTAAATATTATTAACATTTTTGCATGTATAAGGTATGTCATAGCCTCGTGGTAAATTTAATTATACCTTACATTTTAGTGAGAATGTGTTGAAGCATAAAAATACAATAAAGTGCATTGTGTAGACGTCATTTCTTCAATTTCTACATAAGCATGTGTTTAATTTATGCTTAACAATTGTCTTTTGGCTTTTAAAACTATATAATTCTTAATGCTATCAGAGTATAAGTAATTAATAAAAAATTTCACTGTTGGCAGAAAAATATGTATATTCAAATGCAGATATAACAATTAGCATTCCAATTCTCTCAAAGTAAAATATCTGGATGTTGCATGAATCTTGAATTTTTGACAATAACTACTCATTTATATTCTTGTATCATTAACAAATAGAGATATCAATAATTTCTGAAAAAGTTACAGTATTTAAATACCCAGCATTATATCTTAAGGATTTGTAGCCCCTGACAAAGATTACAATATTTATTTAAATAATATTTAAAATCATATAATCGCAAATTACGTATTTTATATTGCACATGTACTTATACATATAACAGAGTTTGGTACAAGCACACCTATACCTGTATGTACAAATGTGTGTATATATATATGTGTGCCTATCATGTAATGCATACAAAGTAGTTAAATGCCATGTGCATTTTTGTACTCTAAGCAATTTAATCAACTATTAAAAATTTACCTCATTAAATAAAAATATTCAGAAAAGCTGAACTGAAGTCTCTTTAGATTAATGCCATGTACATGTGTAAATAGTACGCAAATTACACGCATCAGGTACAAATGCCATCTTGAACAGAATATAATCACTTCAAATTCAGTGGAATACCATAAATTCCTTCGACGAAGGATGGGTAGTTGAGCAACTATCACTATAACATATATCTATTATCACGATAGAATTGTAAAGACTAATGGAAAACACTTTACAATATTGCTGCAGCAATGTATAAACAATAATTAGATTTGTGGAATCACAGTGCCACCGGTGTACTATTCTTACCAGAACTGTCAAAAACTTTCAAAACAGTGCGCGTTAATGGGAATGTTATGTTCAAATTGCATGTACTGTTCCAGTCATCAACGTTTAGAGAATAAACCATAGCACCTTTAAAGCCATTATCACGTATCCATTTGGCCTTAAAAAAAATAATCTTTGTTAACAATTTCCCAAGCACGGAAAGTAAGAACTATAGCTTTGAAATATAATTTGCTATATTACCTTATAGTAAATGCTTTCCTCATCATCATACGATATCCACTCATAATCTTTAAATGCATATGGCACTAAACTTTCCTTCTCAAATATATATTTAGCTCCAGTTCGTAAAAAGTCGCAAATGGTAGGATATGGTACAAAACCTTTTGAACCAAGTTTCCCAAATCCATTTGCAGGTGCAAGTAAATAGTGGTTTAATGGATTATCTAATGCATAAGAATGTCCATAAAATGGTATTCCAATAACAAGCTTTTCCCGTGGCATTCCTTTTGCCAACCAGTATTGCACAGAAAAATTTACGTTTAATGTTGCAAGATATCCGGTGTCTGCACAACGTGGAAATAAAGGAGCATTTAATCCAGTTACAGGAAAATACCACACATAAAAATGATAGTCGTATGACATAATGTTCACAAAATCAACATATCTGAAAAATTCAATATTTCTGTTTAATCTAAATAATTTGATTAAATTCATATACTAAATAAAGAAAAATATGTACTGTGCTATTTCTGGAACCTCATAACTTTGATCTATAATAGCAGCAGGTGCAGCAACTGCCACAGACAAGATCAGTTTACGTCCACTGCGATTAAATTCTTTCCGCAATTCTGCCAGTAATTGCACGAAATGTATTTTCTCACGATCTTCTGCATCCATCCATGCTGGAAACTCCCAATCAATATCAAGTCCATCAATATCAAAGATCTTTGTTATGTTCAATGCGGATTTTATAAATCTATACAGAATGTGATTAGAAATTAATTATCTGTACACAATTAATTAAGATATTTCTCCCAATATATAAAAAATGTACTTCATTGTTACATTACTTTTTCCGATTTGCATGATTTTTCACCATATCAGGAAATCCATTATGGAGCTCATTATTACCACCAACGCTTAACATGACCTTCAATTTGGGTTCTTTATTTTTCAAATCAACAATTGCTTTGTACGCTTTCGTATTTTCATTGAGATGGAGTGTACAATTTACCACCCTCGCAAAACCCATGATAATATGCGTACAAATATGAGGGTCAATGTTCGCCGGACTGAGCTCCCAGACTGTGTTCAGGTTGTCCGATATGGTGTAATAGCAGACAATGACCTGCCTATGCATGATAACACAAAACATTTTTACAATAGATAATTGAAAATATATACAAGAAAATTTAATAAGGATACTATAGTCTCAATACAAACTTAAAATCTTCTATATTATAAATAATAAACGACAATTGAAAATGGACTATTCCATCAAAATTAAATACTATTAAACCTATAAATTTGTTTAAGTTAGTTAGTGATATTATAAAAATGTTTACATATCATAAATATTTCAGAAAGAAATGACTTCCCCCTTGTTAGGGAAACTCTGAGATCTTTAATTTATTTTTTTTTCTCTTGAACTGTATATGTACAATAGGCAATCCTAAATCTTTCGTTGTATTGTTATATAGACATACTATTATGCATATACAGCATTATCAATATACACTTTCATAGGTAGATTTAAAAACATATTTGTATGTATCAAAATACAAATCTGTACTAAACTCTGTTGATTGTAATTGATTCTTTCAAATATGACAATAATGAATGTGTTCTTTACCTTGATGTATCATGACTGTATTGTTGTGACGCACTGATACTTGTGTTCCTGTCCGCATTCTGGTTCTCCTTCGTCGATTCGGCGTACATCCGAGCCCTACGTACCCACGCAGCAATCTGGGCATTATCGATTGATTCCTTCTCTAATGTTCCAGGTTTTGGAGATTGCAAAATAAGTATACCGATCCAAGTGCGCGTAATGAATAAGATGCTGATAACCAGAAATATTAATGTAAGACAGAAGACCTGTACTTTCCAGCGTGGTCTGAAAATAGAAATCAATTGTAGAATATTTGCCTTTTTTTGTATCAGTACTCATATTTTCTCTAGTGTATTATGCAAAAAAAGATATTCTTTAGATGTAATATCATATTAAAAGGATAATAAATAAGACCTTATTTATCATTACAATGTTTATTATAAATTAAAAAATACTTTGCTATATATTAAGTAATTGCAAAAACATCCATAATAAATAACTACAATGACAGCAGTTCTCTTATTTTTAAAAAGGTTTTCCTTATACGTGTTGCTTTCTCTTTGTTAAGAAGATAAAATGTAACATATAGGGAAATGTCATTAAAGATACATTAAAACTAAAAACGGTTGTAGTCAGTTTTTGATACAGAATATTAGCCAATTATATCTAATTGCTCAGTTGAGTTACAATCTGAAATAATCTTTAGCACTATACCTTTCACAATTACCATAAAATACTATACAACAATGTAATTTTAACAATAATACAAACACGTAAAACTGTTTAGTCCACGAAATATACTCGTTTATGCCACCAGTTTCCAACAGAATGAAACTAATCAATAGTGCGCATACTTTATCACTACATATACATTATCACGGACGTATTTTCGACACAAACATACTTGATATAAAACTCGTTATACCTAGCGTAAACGAAAATATTCTATACTCACTGTCGTATATCAGTCAATAATTCATATTTAGCCTGTGGCACGGGTATTTGGTTAACCATTGAACGCCTTATAGTACCTCTAGTATTACTTGATACGTGACAAAACTCAGTTTTGAAACTCGATGTTGTATCGTGAATGTGTTAGTTGAGATTTATATCGCATATATATGTGATATGTGTGATAATATGTACACGCAATTGCAATACTGATCTCTGATCGCATCGATACTGCGCATTATTCGCACGTACTACGCACGAAAGACGGACCAATCGCATAGAACCAATTTCTTAGCAGTCTTTTGATTAGGGTAACTGTTCATCTGGGGTGCTTTCATAGAGCGGTATTCATAGTCTACTTTTTCATACATGGCTGCCTCAAACACGGTCTTTAGGGTCCACAGGAGTGAGTTGGGTGGTATCCCTGATTTGTCTCACTGATTTTGGGAGTCTCTTGCGGAGAAATTAAGAAACTTCTGAGAGAAAGAGATGAATCCATACGACAGAAGCGTGAGGAATAGGAACTGGGGATACGAACAAACCAGTCTAGCGAATTCTTTTTGATTTCCTGAAGGGAGAACATAATCATTTTTTATGAATAATCTTTGGAAATGTTTTATGCACGTTGGAAGATAGCCTCAGAATAGATTTTTAAAAATTGGATCAAATTTTTTGAAAAAAAAAATGCAGACGCCCATGATAGGAATTTTTTATTTATGCTTTTTTTTTCAAATTCGGGTTCCGAGACGATATGCACAAAATTTGTCTAATTATGAATATTACAATTATTATGCGCTTCTATCAGACTTGTGGCTAGAAAAACTAACGCTTTCTATAAATACAGCGAAATTAACGTCTCTATCGGAGGCGAAGCAAAACACGGGCAGGGCTACAGTTATACTTTTCGAGGCCCCGGGTGCACGAACAAAATTTTTTTTACTCAATTCGACGGGGAAGCCACGATAATTGTGATATTCACATCCGGGAGAATTATGCTGAGTCCATTGAACAGCTCGTTTGGGAAAAAGTTATAACACAAACATTTTTTTCTACAAAAATAAACATTCTTATTTTTTTTAGTGAGTTTTAAGAAGTAGTTTGCGACATCTTTATTTAGAATTGTGTACAATTATACAAAGATGATTTAGAAAATAAATATTTAAAAATATTGCTTCCTGGCCTCAAAAGGTATCGAAGAAAAATATCTAGATCGTGACAGTTTGAATCCCAACATAGCTGCGTGACTCTTTGCTCCTAGTACTGCTGTGTCGCGACAGTCTAAAGATTTTTTCAGCTTATTCGGAGAGTAATAACGATAATGAGAAATACATGAGTTTGATCCCAACTATTCTCTCTGTTTTTTTTTTTTTAAATAGATAAACCTTCGTAATGACCCTCTTATTGTTGTATGTAGTCAATTTCCAATACACGCCTATACATTATGTGAAAATGAACAAATATATTTCCAGATTCATTTATTTATATAAAAGAGTAGAATAAGCACAAGATAAAAATGCACAAATACATACGTAAAAAAAAAATTTTTTCCGAAATATAAATGTAGAATATCAGGTTATATCAAAATAACTTTCTTTCATTTTAGAAGAGAATAATAGATGCACATTTTTTGTTTTATGGTATTTTATTAAATTATGCATGCATCTAGAGGATGACTAAGAATGTGTAATATTTTTATAAAAGTGCAGTTCCTGCAAGCGGTGCAGGAAATTCAGCCACAAGATTTAAACGAATAACTCGCTATATTTATTAAAGATATAATATGTTTGCTTCTGTTTTATACTTTTGTCAAACATTCTTGTTCTTGATACAATTATAATTAGCAGCAGAGATTTTTGTAAATTCAGTGCGCATACGGTTTCTAAAAAGAGAATTGATTATTCTCTTTTTCTTACTGTTGTATATTTATGTAATTGGTATTATTTTCAACAAATATTTAAATGCCATATGCACGATTTTATTCTTCCTTTATTTCATAATATGTTTCTATTTGAATTTTGTAAATATTATTCATATTTTGGTTTTATGACCTTTTTCCCAAATTTTAGCAAAATCGTCAAATTGATTTGGTATTTTTCGCATCCGTTAGCTCGGCAATAAAAGGGTTGAAAGTCTCGAGGTGACCCTGCTCTACAGTGCAATTGGGTGCCTCAGGGATGCAGTGAGAAAAGTGCCGTGCGATGAGCATAAGATCAAATCTTGAATGAGCGTGTAAGTATGTACATATGCACACCGAATCAATAATTTGTTCCTCGACACCTTCAGGGGGACAAGGAGAAGCTGGAATGCGACCGTGGCGGTGTCAGGCGGCTGGGGCCAATTGGTCGAGATTTATAGACTCTGTGATCGACACGCGCGCTCTTTACAAAGTGCGCGAAATGTATAACTATGGTTGTTGCAATACACATTGACATATTTAATTGTATTATTCATAGAAACGTGCAAATACAATATTACAGAGCCTAATATAACTTATTGCTAATCCAAGGTGTGAAAAGAATGAATTATCTTTTAAAATTGAAAAAATGTCCTTTAAGAAGCAATTTTTGCATTAGAGTTATTATGTATGATGATTTTGTAACATTTATTGATTACAAGGATTAAATCAAGTAATTCTGCAAAGACTGATCATTAATTGTTACTTTTCAGAGCTATAATGCACTTTTTCAGAGTTGTAAAATGGTTCTTTTAAGGTTATGGCATGGTTCTTAACTGACCTACAATTTATTTTACATTTTAATGTAATTACATTACAGTTATATGTAATGATTCTGATAAAAAGTTTCTTCTTAAAAAACATTTTTTCAATTTAAAAGGTAATTCGTTCTGTAATATTGTATTTGCACGTTTCTATGAATAATACAATTAAATATGTCAATGTCTATTGTAACAACCATAATTATACATTTCTGCGCAGTTTGTAAGTAGCGCGCGTGTCGATCACAGAGTCTATAAACCTAGACCGTTTGGCCCCAGCCGCTGACACCGCCACTGTCGTATTTCAGCTTTTCCTTGCTCCCCTTGAAGGGTCATCGAACAAATTAATGGGTCCGTCTGTAAGCGCGAGCGAGATACATTGAGATGTCGGAAAGGTGAGGGATTAGCGCAGGCGCTCATTGATCACGTTACGGTACTATTCGTCTAGCGCGGGCTCGTTCTCCGGAGTTTCTCGATTTCTCCACCTGAGGCCCCCAAAGTCAACTCGGAGTTCGCTAGTGCCTCCTACTCCCCTTTAAACCTACAGGAATTTTAACCTGAACAAGAAGATTTAGTACATTTCTATCCCATATCCAAAAGCAGTAACACTTTATTCTACTTTGTATTAAATTTCTTTCAAATATATAGAAAACTAAGTACTACATTACAAATTGTGACGTTATTAAAGGTATGCAGTGTTTTATTTCGTATATGAGATATTATCAATACCTTTGATAAAAACATCAGATATTAAATTATTAACAGATCGAATCAAGTATACTAACCTGTGTGTCTTGTAATGTAATTTCCATCTGCAGAAAAAGTAATAACATGATGAAAAATGACAGTGAATTTTAGAAGCATATTTGTTTTTATATCTGGTTTTAACTCCACGTATCTTTATCTTCAGATGTCAGTAACATTTCAGCAGATTATAGTGGAGGCTAAGAAATTAGTGATACGTATATCAGATCATGAAAACACAGCAGATAATTTGATAAGCGAAATAGAATCTGTTTGCAGCCAAATTGATAATATGAAACAAGTAAGTATGTTGCTAGTATTTAGACCACAGAAATAACAATCATGGTTTTTTTTACATTTCTGCTACAAACATCTCAAACTAGAAGCAAGTAGTCATTTATTAAGCTTCACTACTTCTATTGGTAAAGGTAGAAGTTATTTAGCAATATTACTTTTTATATGAAGTGTGATAATTCCACAGTTTTGTTTTTTGAGATTCTGTTTTTTATGTAACACATGCTTTTATTATTTATATTGTTAATCCTTCATTGAAATTTAGAATTGAATACAAGGATTAAATAAAACAAAGAAGTGTCGCAAGGTATTTGGTAAAAGATATTATCTTCACCCTTTCGCTACGGGCGGATACTCTGGCGCAATTCTTCTGCTGTACAGGCTGTTGCTTTAAAACTGTGCACAGTTCAAGAGTACGATCAGGATTTGTTGCTTTAACTGTGTTTTTTGAAAAAATAAACTTTCTTAAAAACAGGCCATTTATAACATCTTAACACGCTCACTTTTAATTATAATTTGGAAAGAAATAACATTACAGAATATAATATAGCATTATAACATGGGATTTTGCGGAGAGCGGCCATAGTTACATGTAGTATGTCAGTGGTATTTCGTGGAGGGCAACTGTAGCCATCCATAGTAGCAAAAGGGTTAAACTGAGAAAATTTTGTTAGCTGTAAAACATCGTATCAATCAAACATATCATCTTAGTAAGATAATGTTTTTTATTCCAACCTACAGTATCAAGAGGAGGTAGAGAACCTGAATATGGAAGCAAAGCAAAGGCCGCATTTACAGTTAATCGCTGGGATTCAGCGTGAAAACAAACATTTACGTGAAATTCAAGCAGAGAATAAAGAATTACGCAACGCATTAGAGGATCATCAAAACGCTCTGGAGCTGATAATGTCAAAATACAGACAGCAAGCAGTATCCTTGATGCGCATGTGTAAAACAGACTTTTCTTCTCTGCATAATTCAAAATATGCTAATGTAAGTACCAACATTTTGCTGGTTTATTTAGAATTAGAAGTAGTAGAATTAGAAGTTGACATATCATAAAAAAAATACTCTAAGCCTCTATTAGGTTGTATGATATTATGTATAAAAAGTATTTACACATACAATGGTATACAGTTACCATAAAAAGTAAGTTGATGTACATTAAATATAACTTTTCTACATTTAGAACATTGTTGCCAACAAACCACTGTTATGTATCAAAGTATGTATGACCTGAAAAAATACTTTTATATTAGTTTAATTGTGCCTAATTATTATTGACTATTAACTAACTTATTATTTTCTTTGATAAATTTACTTTTCTATTAACAGAATTATTGCTTACGTTACATTATGTTCTTGTTCATTAAAATTATTGTATTAATATTTTTCTTTACGATGAATAACACAGAAGTGTTGTAATTTGCAAACATTGAACATATCAAAATTTAAATAACGTACAATTCCGTGTTATCTCTTTTAATCAATTTTTGGTTGTCACGTGTTAAGATTATTTTACCCATGATATGCTGTTGAAAGTGGGTTCTAAACCATTAAAGTTGCAATATACATATCACATAGAAAATACTTCAGAGGTGATTTCAAACTTAGATTTTTCCAAAGAGAGTCTGAGTATTTCTCCACTATGTGTACTGTAGTCTCTGTCACTACAGTATTGTAGCTTATGAAAAAAGTGGAATTCTAAGAAATGTGTTAACATACTTTCTATGATAACTATACTTTATATTTTGTATAAACACAACTACGTAAGAAATTTTTCAAATATATGTAGACTAAAGTTATATCTGTGAAATATAGATAATCACGAGTCAAGCGGAGAAAATCAATGAAATGGCTGCTATAATGAAAACAGCTGCTGCCTTAGATGAAGAGAGTGAGCTAAAAGAAAGAGAAGCATACTACTGCTTAAAGGAAGAAAATGCAGCCCTTAGAGAAATAGTAAATATTGCAAATAAGTATGGCTCCATAAGCAAAGAAACGCCCGTAGAAAATAAGACTGTTCAAACAGAGCCAATTGTATAGTATTGCAGTCCATAAATCTTTTCTTATATCAGTGACACAGTATTTATTTGATATTTATATTCGTACATTAAGCTTAGTGTCGTTAAGATATGTACACAAGAGTGCAAGTTGAAAGGTGTAGTTGTACATGCAGTGTGTTGTAATGAATGACAATATGATTTGGATTGCCAGAAGTTACCATATTAGCAATTACTGTACTGTAGTTGTTTATATCCATTAATACTTTTGCTCTCTAGGAATTATTAAAATGTTATAAATATAATTCCCATCAGAAAATTTTGCGTAGTTGTGGGTGAAACTTGCTTAAGTCTAAGGATCGAATTTCGAATTTCTTACACATATTTATAATGTATAGACTTAGTTCTGGATTAAAGAATATGTTTTTTCTTATACTTATATTCTCAACATATGTAATGCAATGTATTCGATTAATATTCTGCATATTACATTATCATTTATTCTTATACTATCACTGGATTTAATATCAGGTAAAAAACAATCTTATGTTGTTCTTGAGAATTTACAGCTTTGACTACTATAGTCATTAGCTCTACAATTC
The DNA here is from genome assembly GCA_038496175.1 of Ampulex compressa. Taxonomy (NCBI): domain Eukaryota; kingdom Metazoa; phylum Arthropoda; class Insecta; order Hymenoptera; family Ampulicidae; genus Ampulex; species Ampulex compressa. The sequence goes on along the minus strand of JBCFXI010000624.1, from coordinate 4,242 downwards.
TATGTAAAATAGACCATAGTGTTTTACATGAAATATATATAAGTCATCTGTGAATACCTAGTTCTCCATGAAATTATCAAATAAGGATTATGGGGATATAGTGTCTCATTCAATAGCCTTCCATTGCAATAATGAAATTATTTTATACAATTTACTAAATATGTACATTTTTATATCAATCTAAGTAAAAAGATAAAGCATAAAAATAGAAAATGGCGAGAAGTTCAATATTCACGTATCTTAAATCACTATTTGATTTTAAGGATATATAAATGTGATCCTAAAGTTGTGGTGTGACAATACACTTGTAGGAGTTATGAATATTAGTTATGAAACAAGACAAAATAAATGGGTTTTCATACTTTTTGGAAGGTGAGTTTGCATACTCTTTTATTTAGATTACTCTTTATTTGTATATTTGAAATAATCTCTCAAATAATTATATTTAATTTTTGTGATGTGCTATACATCATTTATTTTATTGGTCTCCAAAGTGTGACATATAAAGAGATTTTTGAAGTGCACAAGATAATTTGTAATAACAGTTCATCTTTTAAATAATTTTCTGATTTTAGTCACTATAGTAACAGATGCATTCTTACCATAGCTATTTATGCAAAATAACATTTTCAATGATACGTATTTGTGTATTTATTTAAAACCTGTTTCAGGGTACACATTGGTTGCACATTCATACATTGGGGTGCATAACCAAGAAATGTTTAGACACTGCTAATTTATCTTATTTACTTTTCAAGAAATATTATTTCTTAATATCATTTTCTCACCTGATATTGCTTTAATACTAGTATTTTGGTTGACTTATTTTCGTTACTTGTAAAATTTGATCCTGTATTGATAATGATATTAAAATACAAAGGGGTACGACAATTTTTTAAAATAAATAAATTCTAAGAATGTAATGGTATACTATTCTGAGAATGTATTATACTATGTGGTAGTATAATACTTCATTATTTGTATCTGGAGTACACTTTTGTTGATGTTTTATGAACTTAATGAAATTGATGTTTTTTTTAATGACTTCTTAATATTATATCAAGTTTTAAGTATCATTTAAAACCTGTTGTAATCACAACTTGTACAATATTTACGTTTGAGTTACTTTTTTTCTTTAAGTGAAAGGAAATGCCAAAATTTCAAAAGTTATTTATGTTAAATGATGAATGTTAAATGTTAATGATAAATTTCAAAAAAATTATTTTGTGTTGTATATAAATATAATAGGTTAAAAATGTTGAAAGTAAAATGCAGATCTACTGTATATACTGATAATTTTAGGTATGCCCAAAATATTTTTATATATGCACTGTAATAAATAATTATGATAATTATATTATAAAATAATAAGTAATAAATAATATTGTCAGAAATAACAAATATAATACTGATTGCAGTTATAATGTATTAATAAAATTGATTTTTTAGCAAAAGAATGATTACGACAGTTTTAAATATTTTGTTACTCATGATACAAGGTTTGAAAATATACTAGTTGGATAACAAATATAAAAATATTTATTTGTAATACAATACTATATATATGTATGTATATTTAGCTTTTATAGTAAATACTCTTATTTTATAAACATGGCAGTACTTCAGTAAAATATATGATACATGTACATAGCCAATACTGGTTAGGATATATTTCAAAGGAATATTTTGTTTACCATCAAGTACTCGTAAGCAACATTTTAAATATGTTTTGTGAAAATCTGTTAGTGATTAATACTAATATCAAGTTTCTGTTATTCTTTTATAAATGTAAAAATACATACTTTATTTTTCGAAAACTCAACATGTGTCTTGTCCTTTAAACATACATATACATAACACATTTCTAACTGAATAATTAAATTGTTAATCACGTATCTGTATGCATGTGTAGAGATCTATATGTATTCAATCATAAAGTGCACCTAAACGCTACATTTGTTATTATATATTATCCAATGTCTGTTTGAAGCTGACATTTAAATAGTATAATACTTCATAATAGAGAAATTTGCTCAATATAAATGTTAAGATAAAGTAACTTAGTTAATATATTAACTACATTATATTCAAAGTACGTAAAAAAAAATTAATATGATTATATCATTAATTATAAACGTAGATGACTTTCATACGCTGAAAAAATATACCTTAAAAAGAAGATATCAATTTATAAAAAAAATTAAAAAATAAAGCATGAGTATAATAATACTTGTTGATTATAAATTGACTTAAAATATATAAAACTGTTTTCATATTTCCTCATTTCACACTATATATGATTTTTGTGTTACTATGATTTGTACACCGTACATTTTATAATAAAAATGTAAAGTTATAGTTGCGCATTTAAATAATACTTATGTATTTATATTAATCGCCCAAAATTATTTTATATCCTAAAGTAATAACTCTTCAATCACATATTAAAGTATAATTTTACTATTCTAGATTTGAGAAATGCTGCATATGCTGATGTTCTCGATTGGTATAAAATACTTTTCTGTATAAAGTATTTAAACCATAAAGTTTACCAAAAATGATAAGTATTACTTTGTGCATAATTTGTACCCACAGAATAGATGAAAATGTGTCAAATCAACTGTACATTGCTGCAATCTGTAAGATTTCTTACATATATACATAACAAACAGTGATGTGTAACATACAAATATTTCAATACATCACAGTGAATAAAATGGGTTTGCTTATAAACACTTGTGGGACGTTTTTCACAAGTTATAAGATGGTTAGACAATAAATGGATGACTGTACGTATGTTATATTAAAATTTCTACCTATTCCTAGACCTCTTATTGTTATTTCTTTTTGCACTATTTGCAGATTTATTCCTATTAGAGTCCTTACTGTTATTATGACAATCCTTAACTGGAACTGAGTTATGTTCTATGTTTCCATTAGACATAGATATATTTGTAAATTGAACAGAGTTATCTGTATTATTAACAGTACTATTGTTTTGGGCATACCCAGTTTGAATCAAAGTATGATTTTTTCCACTCGCTTCTTTGCTATTACCAGAGGGAGTGGTGTTTGTATTGCCAAAGTTGTAATTGTCCTCACTGCCACTGTTTCCAATTTGTGACTCCGACTCACTGTACCGTTCAACTAGAATCAGGGACCTTAGGTTAAGAGTACAAAATGTATGTATGTAGGTATGTATGTATATGTGTGTGTGTGCGTGTGGGTACACACATACATATATATATATATATATATATAAACAGTGAAAAGCAAGAAATTAATCAGAATGACTCAAGAAATAATATTACCCTTTAAATACATACAAAATTAATAACATTTAAATAAATAATAGAATATGTTTACATTAACTTTACAGTGATCAAATCTATCAATTTAAATTTAGTAATAATAATATACAAATTTAAAGCACGTGTCACAAACGTATATATAGGATTATGGATTTTTAACAAATCAGACGCAACATTTATATATAAAGCTTAATAATAATAAGACAAAGCATATAATCTGTATATGAAATAATATGTTTTATTACCAAAATACCAAATGCTATAACTTTTTATGCTTCAATATGCAATAATTTGATTCTTTGCACAATACTCATTACTATGATTTCAATCTGATATCTCCAATAGCATCTATGATGCTATTTTATGAGTACACTTTAATATGTTGACTAATATTTTACATCGAATCTATTGGTATATTGCATTATTAATTATCTAATTAGAATTTTCTTCAGACTTGTTATTGATACATATTTATATCCAGATACGTTATACATATTTGTACAAAAAAAGTTAGAAATTATTGACATTGGAATAATAAATATTTTTATGTCATAGCAGCAAAAATAAAAGATTGTAGACCATTTCGATCAACAAAAATGTAAGTAACTATAGTTTGATGCTGCAAGCACATCTGTTTTACATGTCAGTTTTTGTGGATGTAACCAATCAAAATTGGATATCCTTGTAATAATGCAAAAAATTGCTAATAATAAGTACTAACTCTGGTAATTTTATTAATTTAAAATAAGATTATGATTACATCTAAAATCAATAAAAACACTCTATTTATAACGTAACGGTACAGTAAACGCAATCACATAATTTATATAACATAACTAAAACTTATATGAATGAGTATAAAATTATAATGAATTGTACAGCAGAAAAAATGACAAATGAGGGTACAAAAAATAAAAAAATTATGTATATA